>JAODAL010018689.1:0-74092 GCA_025379985.1 Phyllomedusa bahiana | reverse complement strand
ACCCCAAAACCCCCCCTCATTATCCCGTCAAAAAAGGCCCAGGACCTCTCGCCGGGGGCCTTCTTTGACCAAGCCTCTGATTCACCCAGCGATGTCATATCCCGCCTAGCTGTAAACGCATAAGTAAGGCAAAAACCTTGGGTGGTTAACCACCACCACATGTTAGTCACGGGCCAAATTTCCGAGTTGAAATAGGCAACACTTCCAAAAAAAGGCAATACCCGGGCCCCCCAAACCACTGCACACCCTCTGTCTCCGCCTCCCCCCCCCACCCCCAAGCGTTCCTCAGCTCCCCAGTCCTCAAGAAATGTCGGGAACCTCCGCTTCAGCCTCCACCGCGCCCGATCCCACCACACCACCAAGACCCATCCTACCCCTTCCCCTTCCCCCAGTTTGGCCCTGCACCCGATAGGGGCCCATCAGCACCACCCTTCTGTTTTCCCATTTGGGGGAGAAAGAAAATTTTAACCCAAACCACCCAAAACCAAAACCCTGATTGGGCTTGCCAGGCTTTTGGCCCTTGGAAATGTTGCCTTTCCCTTGGTTTGGACACAGAGGGGTTTCCGCCACATCATTTCCCTTGTGCCCCCAATCCCGATCCGAGCGGGAAAATTCTTTGACAAAAAACCCCCCGCCCTGGCCAGCCATTCTCAAAAATTTCAAGCGCGTTTCTGCATCTGGGCCGAAAATTCCATCTGACCACCGAACAGGGAAATAATAAGCAGGGCCCAGGCGAAAAATCCTGTGACACTCACGGGGGTAGTGGTGGTTGCCGGGGGGTGACGGGGCTCCAGGGGGGCCACGCCTTCAAAAGCAGGGAGGTGCGGGTTCTTTCCCCCGGGTCCCGGGTGGCATCCGTCCCGAGAAACCGGCCGTGTTAAAAAATCTGTCTTTGGGCCGTCCACACACGGTCAGGAGCGGGGACGCTCTCCGCAACGAGACCGAGCGTGGCTGGTGCCAAAAACCTGGCCCAGCAAGGTGTGTGCGAAACGGGCAAATCTGCTGGCCCCCCTTAAGACGGAACTGGACACATCCCTTGTCTGGACATGTATGAACCTTGTCGCCAGAAATTTCAAAAGAGCTACCCGGGTTTGGGCCCCTTGTAGGAAGGCCCAAAAACCAAAGTTCGACTTCCCCCTTTGCACCCTCCCCTCTCCCGCCGGTTTGCTTTCACTCACTGGCCTCCCCGTCAACCGCTCATTGTTGACGGGGCAACACCTGAATTCCACCCCCCAAAGCACCACAAATTTTGGGGGGCAGCAAAGCGCAATGCCATTACGCATTTACGAAAAAAAAAACACATCCCCCCGGGACAACGCGGTGGGGGCCCCCCGGGGTGGAGCCACCAAAGGGGGGGAGGTAGGGTGAAAGAGCTCGCCCATCCTTTCCCATTTTTGAAGAACCCCCCAAAATGGCAGCGGACAACCCTTTTTCAGATAGCATTGGGGGATTTTATTCTGAACTCGTTGGACACTCTGAAACAAAAGGGCCCGCCACGACGGAGGAGGAGACGGACACGGAGCCTTTCTCTCCGTTAAAAACCACAAGGCCCGACATTTTTCAAAAATTTCATCGGTCTTCATAGGCAGTGGTTCGGGGTCCAAGCTAGTGCAAGGTGGCGGCATCAGCTCTCAGGGTCATCATCTCGGGCAAGTCAGGGCTGTGTTTGAACCCTTACCCGGGAGGCAGCGGAGGAGGAGGAGGAGAGGTATTCCAGACAACGACGTTACCGAGTCCCCTGCCTTGGAAAGAGGTGGCGCAAATTTGAGGCGGAGGGGAAAGATGAGGAAAGATCATTTGCAGTGCTCCTCGCCCCAGAGGCTTGGGAAATCAAGGCTCCATCTCTCACAGATGCTTGGATGCTCCATTTCCTCCAACATGATCCCGCATTAAGGCCATCAAAATGAACAACGTTATGGGTGGCCCCCCTCCTGATCCCCGTACAAAACAAAAGCCCAGCACTTTCCTTCCACCCCCCAAATAAAGAGTAAAATGCAGGAAATGGAGACCTTGCGATTGATCAACTGGAAAACATCTGTTGCGTCTGCTTCATGTTCCCCAAATGTCACGGTAGAACAACATCAGCGACGTGACAGCAGTAAGTGCCAAGTAGGCGTAGCGCAGCAGCAGCAGGAAAGGGTGGCAGAAGCCTAATGGTGACCTCTGAAAACTTTGTTTACCACCTCACCAACGCATGCAATGCAGGGCACACATCCAAACACAGAGACCAGCTAAGATCAGGGGGTGAACGACTACCCTGCGTCTCAACACCGATTTTTTTGTATGTGTCCGGGGCCCCAATAGACTTCTTGTATCCAAAATGAACGAAGGCCCGAGCTGGCTCGTCACGCATAGAGGTGTTTTCCTAGCCACAGCCAGCGTCAAAATCTGAGGCGGACCTTCAGCACAGCTGGAGGAATCATTACAAAAAAAAACCCGCATCCGGCTTTCCAAAAGATAATTGTGGATCGTTTGACTTTCATCAAGATGAATCAGGCATGGATCTCTGATGATGTTGTGGCCCCAATTGGGCCGAGGTCACAATTAGTTGCCGGTCTACTTCACATTCCTCTTAAAACAGAAATTGTCCTTTTGAAAACTTTTTTTTAAAATGATCATTTCTTACTGCAATTTTTATTCTCTTGTCCCAACAGTTCATTTTGCGGGTATTGCTGTTGGGAGACTGTAAAAGACAGCAAGGTTTCATGAAAAACACCCGTTTTCCATTTACTCACTTTATCTTTAGAATTTTCCGCATTGTCAATGGTTTTGAGGTCATGTGCTGTGAGATTTCAGCTACAATTAAAGGTCCTTTGGAACAGAAATGTGGGTTTTAAGTGCATTTTCTCCCTCACAATTTTTAATAGGGCTGAGAAGTCATATTTATAATTTTTTGGGGTCATTTTAGCTGTGAGAAACAGCAATAACATGGTCCTTTGGAACAGAAATGTGGCTTCTAAGTGGCATTTTTCCCTCACAATTTTTAACAGTGGCTGAGAAGTCATTTTTTATAATTTTTTGGGTCATGCTGCTTTGAAATGCAGCAATACTACAGGGCCTATTATAAAAAATTTGTTTCTAATCAGACATTGTTCTTCACAATTGTCCAAAGTGGCTCAAGGGTCATGCTTTGAATTTTTGGGGGCATTTTGCTTTGAAATGCAGCTATACTACAGGTCCTTTTATAAAAAAATGTTTTTTTTTTTTTAAATCAATGTTTTATTAGGAAAATACAGAGATCACACATCTGAAATGACAATGGTACCAGCATAAATACAGATTTACAGTGAATGCGTTTCTCCGTCTCTTCCTTCCTCTTTTCTTATTTTCCTTCACCAAGACAATCAGAAATGTCATATACAAAAATTCGATATATAACGATATGTATCATCCCAAACATGAGATGTTAAAACCTTAAAAAACAACCTCGTGTCCCATCCTCTCCACCTATCTTCTCATCCTGTTATGTCTAATTTCCCTAGATTCCCACTCATTTTTTCCTTTAGGTAATAGGAGGAATATTTAAAGGGATTAATGATCTCCATAATTTCTTGTTCATTGCAAGTCCCTTCTATAAATGCCTTCCATTTTTTGAAGAAGCCTCCTGTCATCTTTTCCTTACTCCTTTCTGTGTCTAGCTTTTCTAAAAATAGGAGTTGTCTCATGGCTATTTTAACCTCCGCTACTTCCGGACTCTCTGTTTTCAGCCAATGTCTAAGTATAATGCGTTTAGATGCTAATAGCACCAAATGCACTCCTTTGTCCTTGAGTAATCCCTCCCCCCCACCCTCCTTCCCTTCAGGCTTTAGTATATAATGGAAGATGCAACATTGTGGTTCCATGGGTACTTTGAGGTCCCATACCTCCTCTATAAATTCCAAGACCTCTCCCCAGAAATTCTGTATGTGAATGCAATCCCAAAGGCAATGAAGGTTTGCCTTTGTCATTCCACACTTGGGACAAGCTTTGAGATATTTTATACCCTGACTACTCTCACCGAATGGGATATTAAATGCGTATACTGCTCTGTGTACTATTTTAAATTGAGTTTCTCTCCATATCTCACTGACCGTAGCCTTCCTGACGATCTCTAAACCTTTAGGGATTTTATCAGAAATTTCCGCATCGCTGAGTTCCCTGTCCCAATATCGTCTGCGCTGTATCCCTTGTTGCCCATGCCGAAAAGTTCCAGTACAACCTGGACAAAGTAGCATATCCATCATTCTTTATAAAAAAATATTTTCTTACTAACAGACATTTGTTCTTCACAGTTGTCCAAAGTGGCTCAAGGGTCATGCTTTGAATTTTTGGGGGCATTTTGCTTTGAAATGCAGCTATACTACAGGTCCTATTATAAAAAAAAATGTTGTTTCTAACAGACATTTGTTCTTCACAATTGTCAAGAGTGGCTCAAGGTGATGGTGCTGTCAGAAACAGGAATAGGAAGGACACTGTTAATGGACACATATTGCAAAATGACTTGTTTTTGCAAGATCTTTAACATAGCTATCAATCCCTGTATTGAGACAACCCATTTAATACAATTAAAAAAAATGAAACAAAGACATGGGGGGAATACATCCTATTTTAAAAATTGGTTTTCTAGAATTAAACTACTAAAAAACTTCCCATGAAAAAAAATACTGGTAAAAAATTTCCTAAAAATTTGTACAATGGGGGTAAAAGGAAAACTTGACCAGATGTAGGTTTTTCAAAACCGGGAGTAAGGAGCACGGACAGAGAAACAAAGTAAAAAGGGAAAATTTTTCCTCCACCTTGGGTTAAAATAAGAAAAAAAATTTCCCAAAGGGAAAAAGGCCCCGGGGTGGAACAGGAGCGTTAACCACCATATTTCCAAGGAAGCTCAATTGGTCCGAAACCCCAACGGGGGGGCAACGCAAACCCAGGACAGGCCCAAAAGTCCATTGAAACAAAAATGGGGGTTTTGAAAGACCCCTTTTTCCCCGGGCCCCTTTTTGAATCGGGGGTCAGACAGGTTTAATGGCCCAATTTTCGGAAAAAAGGAACAGATATTTTCCCAATTTTCCAAATTTCAACAAAAAAGGGGTTGAAAGACTCCTTTTTCGGGCACTTTTAAATGGGGGGTCATGCAGGTTTGGGGCTCTGCTGCTTTCCAGGACAGGAATATTAAATTTCCAGTTCAAAAAGATGAAATTTTAATAAATACTCCCTCGGGCCCACTTTTTAATTTGTGGGTGATGCGGGTTTAAAAGGGTCATGCTGGGTATCAAGACAGGGAAAATAAAATTTTTTGTGTTTTTTTTTTCGTGGTTTTTAAATAACCTTTTTTGTTTGCCTAAGATGTAAAACTTACCCTTTTTGACTTTTGGATGTTAATTCCACCCTTCTCCACCCTAAATAGGGTTTTAAAATGAAGGTGTTTTTGGGGCTCCCCCCATAGACTTTAAGGTCAACGCTCATAAATCACTGCTCACTATCGCCTATCTTGCCCGATGAGGGTCGACTATCAACCATCGACCGATGCGATGGTCAACAAAATCCTAAACACACCATAAGGGGTGAGGGGGGAAAACAGCATTGGGAACCCCAGGTGTTCCAGTGAGAAAAACAGTAAACTTGGCAGCAGCAGGAGAAAGGCCAAAAGGGGGGCACAATGAAAATTTCTGGAGTGGGCACCCAACCGGGAGCCCCAAAGGGCACAATGACACAGGGGGGAGATGACGCATCAACACACTTTTAGGTCAACGGGGGGGCACAATGACAGAGTGGGAGGTTGGGCAAAAAACGAAAAGGGCCACAGAGGGCACAATGACCAGTGTGGAGGTCAAGGCAGCGGGCCACAGCAGCACATGAGAAAAATATTTGGCACAAGGGACAAGGTTGAGGGGTACGGCAGCCCACACACATGAGGCAAAGAGTGGCACAATGACAGAGTGAGTAGGTCACGGCATCAACAGCAAAAGCACCAAGGGAGTAACCAGTGGCACAATGACGAGTGTGGAGGTCCAGCAGAGCCCACAGTGCAGAAAGGAATCAACTTTGGCACAATGACATTTTTTGGTTTGGGAAAAAACGGGAGTGGGGCCACAGAGGGCCCAAAATTTGACAGATTGTGGAGGTCAGGGCATACCCAACAGAAAGCAGCATGAGTCAGAGATTTTCAAAATGCCCACAGTGGGGAGGTCATGGCAAAAACATCATCACAGCAAAAATTTTTTTCCCCAGACAGGTGGCACAATAAACAGAGTGGGGAGGTCACCGCCACACACAGCAAAAATTGAAAATACGGGTTTTGGGAATTTACAAAAATGGTGGGGGGGGTCAGGGGGAGGGGGGGCCACGGCAGCCCAAAGGGCCGAAGGACCGACGGGTGGCACAATGAAAAATTTCCCTGGAGGGGGGCAAAAACAGAGTAGGCCACAAGTGGCACAATACAGAGAGTGGAGGTAGGGGCAAGAACACATGAGGTCAGAAGTGGCCAATACAAGGGTTGAGGTCACGGCACAGCACAGCAGCAGCATGAGGTCAGAAGGGGCAAAACCCAGTGGGAGGGACCGCAGCACAACAAAAACACACAGCACAGCATGAGGTTAAGAGGCACAATGACACGTATAAACCCAGGGGACCAGCAAAACACCGCATAGGTCTAGATGCCAATAAAAAGGTGTGGGGTGGGTGGAAAACCCACCCCTGTAAAAAATTGGTGGTAGGCAGGGGAAAAAATAGAATTTGGGGGATAAGGGGGGGGAGGTTTTAAAAGGGGGCGGGGATTTGAAAAGATTTTTTAAAGGGGGAGGAAAAGGCTGATGTAATCTGATCCTAAGGCTTTGATTGTGGACTAACACCCCTCTATGCCACCTACGGCCGGTAGGACGCTTCTCCACTGCAAAATTGGGGAAATTGCGGCCACACATCCATTTGGCTGCCCAGTAGTTACGGAACTTCTAACTGGGGGGCAGATGGTCCAAGAGCCCCCCCTTTGGTTTTCAGGGCTGCTCCAGGTCCTGCGGCTGCTGCTGGCGAGGCCCCCCCAAAAGGGGGTTTGAAGGAACTGCCATCACGACCCCAAATTTGGGGTTGCTCTGATGGACGGGTACTGTCCACCCCCACCATCCTCCCACAGCACGCGGCGGGGAAAACGTGAGCGTTGAGGAACCCCCTGGTAAAGCCGTCGAGGGGGGACGACCCACATACAGCGGCCCCATGGGGGGGTTTTCCTAATTTTTTGGGAGTTTGCCCCCTCCTCTCGCCTGGGAAAAAGGCTCCCATTTGGACCGGGGTGCGGGGTCCAATGGTGGGACAAAAATCACCCTCGCCAGATTTGACTTCAGCCCCCACTAGCCAGGCAAACGCATGCTTGGGGGCCATCTCACAAGTACCCCCGGGGGTACCCCCTGCCTCCCTTTCCAGGGATACTCCACGGTGCTTGCGGGTCACTGCCCGTCTCCTCATCTCCATCTCCTCCTCCAGCCCTTCCCTCCCCCTCTACTTCACCGGTAGAAAAATTTCACCAACAATGCTTGTGCTCCAACGTTTTCCTCCTCCTTCAGTTAAAGCCCTACCGACTCTGTGGCCGCGAATGATCGCCACGTCCCATCCCCCCCCAACCATTTTTCACATCTGTTCCAGGACAAAAGCAGGGAAGACGTTACATCCCTATCCGGGGACTGACAAATAATTCGCCTCCTCAAATTCCTCAGCAAACGGGAAGGTGTCATGCATGAGCTCCACGGGACATCAAAATTACACAGGGAGTACCCTGCCTGGATTCATCAAAAAACATTAATCCTTTCTCTGTTCATACAGTGGTCTAAAAATGTCTGGAATTTCCCAAGGGGGGAAACTCCATACCAGCGTGTGTTGGGGGGGGCCGTGCAACTCGAGGGGGTGTTCTGGCTTTGTAGAATGGATGAAGTGCATGCACAGTTTCCTGGCCATTTTCAAATCTTCTGAAGATCAGGGGAAGACTTCGGGAAACCCTTTTTCAAAACCAGATTGCACACGGGCGCCATGAAGGGGCACAGGACCATCCCTCCTGGGGTGCAGCGCGGATACCATGTTCCTCCCATTGTCCGCACCATGGGTCCGATTTGCAGTTGTGCGGAGAAATCCACACATAAATTTTCTTGCTGCATGACACGGAGCAGTTCCTCCCCTGTGTGACTTCGTTCGCCGAGGCAAGCCGGGTGTAGAACTGCGTGACCACCGCTGTGCCCTACACATGTGGTATGAGGAGCATATATTTGTGGAGGCTGAGATGGTGGTGGTGGAGGAGGAGGGCGGACATTGGCGCAGGAGCCGCAGTTTGACAACGTGGAGGAGAAAGCGGCGTCTCCTGTCCAAGTGTTGGTGTCCAGGGCAGGGAAGCACATTCACCCAGTGGGCCGTAAAGGACATGTACGGCCCTGACCGTAGTTACAGTCCACCACGTCCGCGCTGCCGTGCAGTTGCCGATAAGCTCAAGACTGGCCCACCTTTTGTTCTACATATTTGTGAAGGCTGGTATCTGCCTTTTTGGAAAATAAATTACGGCTTGGAACTCTCCACCTCGGGTCGGCACAGGCCATTAATTCTCTGAACGTGCAGAGTTTCCCCCACTTGAAAGGAAGGGGCTGCAGTACCAAGAACTTTGGGCAGGGCACGGTCAGCTTCTGAAAACCCTTTTGGATGTTGGGAAGCATACTGTTGTCTCTTTGCAATCGCTTCGTTTAACGACTCTGGTGCCATGGTAGCGAGGGGCAGGAGCATCGGACCGGGAGATGATTGCAAACAGAAACAGCTCCCTTCTGCAGAGGTGGTGGTGGACCCTTGACTGGCTGCCATGGCATGCGTGGGCACTGCTGGGGTGGCAGGATTGACCACCACATCTGAGCCATGTTTCTCCCAGGCCACCGGATGGTGACGCTGCATGTGTTGACGCGGGGCAGGGGGCCAAGTACTCCCGGCCACTTTCACTTCTCCAACAGTTTCTATTTAACCCATATTCGCCCTCCTTCTTAGCAAAGAACTGCCACACCGCGAGTCTATTTACCGCACTACTAACTACTGCCTCACGGCCCCGGCCCACTTTCTTAACCTCGAAGCGGGTTTTCTCCCCCTCCTTGGCTCCCACCCGCACTGCGCACCCCCTGCTATCCGCCACCCCACCCATTTCGGGCTGCGCCGCTGCCTGAGCCAATCATGCCATTTTCCCTGCATGTAAGCCCCTTTTGCTTCCCCCACCCCCAAATTGTAGTCGCTACATCTCATCGATTATTGTTTGATTTTCACCTGCCCTCCCAACTCTTGGACAGAGGCGACCCCTCCCCTACCCCCATCCACCCCCACTCTATACTTTGCCGCCACTTTGGAGAGGGGAGATTTGAGATTGGGCTTTAATTTTGGGGGTTTTTGGGGGACCCAGAATTTTGATTACTTATTATTAAAATTTACCCAAATCTTTTTGGAAACACCCCATGATTCCATTTTTGAAAAAGCTGCCCATCACAACCTGTGCAAGTATGCCATCCAGCACTTCCGAGGGAGCATACTGTTTGGGAAAATGTTGCACACTGCACTTTTAGAAGCCCAGATCCTGATCTAAGGGCAAGTGGCGACACGGATCCATTCCAACTTGGAAGCGGCCCTCCCATGAGCAATCACCCGCGGGTGTAATCGGGGAGGTGGTAATGGAGGGTAAACAAAAGGGCACTAGATGGGAACATGGAAAGGGGGGGGGAAGAGTGTCAGGGGGTATCCTAAACGGTAAAACCCCAACAAATTTGAAAGATTGGGGGATGGGGGGGGGATGTCGGTTCAGAAATAGCATTGCGCACAAACCTACCCCGTCTGCTCCAAAAAAGGGGAAAGGAGTGCGGTCACAGACGGGCTAGTATTGGGGACTCAATTTTTTAGGGGGCACAGACAGGCAATCTCCAAAAAAGGTCCGGGATCGTCGAACAGTGTTTTTTACCGGGGGCCCGGTTGACAACGCGGATCTTTTAAAGATTCTGGGTGGGCTGGGTAAATCCAGCTGCATGGTCCACATTGGCACCAATGACGTTTAAGGGGGGTAGGGGGGAGTGTCCAAAAAAATTTTCGGGGACAGGCCAAAAGCCGGGGCAAGGCCCCAAGTAATATTTTCAAAAAAACCCTGTTCCACGACCACACCAAGAGGCAGGGGGAATTAAAATGAATAAGGGGCCAAAAATTGGGTTGGGAAAGGGGGTTTGGGGGGGTTTTTTTGAGAACTGGCGACTTCTGTCTTGGCTACAGCCATGCTAGGATGGGCGCACCTAAAAGGGGAGGGTGCACGTATTGGGGGACAAAATGGCCAGGAAGTTGGGGGAAATTTAAACTAGGGACTGGGGGGGAGGGAACAAAACATATAGCAGAAAATAGGAAGAAAAAGCGGGAATTAGGAATAAAACGGGGGGTGGAGGGGAGGGAGGGGTTTAGCAATAGATAAAAATATCAGGGAAAAGGAAAAAAACTAAAAACTTAAATTGCATGCTGCCCAAATGCCAGGAGTCTGACCAAAAAAATTAATGAACTAGAAGTTTTAAATGCTGAGAAAAATAGACATAGTGGGAAATAGAATGCTGGACGAGAGCAACGACTTGGGGGGTTAAATTTGCGGGGTTACAGTCTATTTAAAAGGTCGTAAAGACCGGGAAAGGGGGGAGGGGGTCTGTCTCTATGAAAAACCCTTCAAACCAACCTGGGGGAAAAGATAAAAAGGAATAAATTGGAATCTTTAAAGGGTAAATAAAGGGGGGTAACAATAACAATAAATACTAATAGGGGTCTGTTTAAACCCCCAAATAAAACAAACCCAGGGGAAGGTCTCCTCAGGAAAATAGATGAGGGGGGCAATCAGAATGAGTTATTTTT
The DNA here is from genome assembly GCA_025379985.1 of Phyllomedusa bahiana. Taxonomy (NCBI): domain Eukaryota; kingdom Metazoa; phylum Chordata; class Amphibia; order Anura; family Hylidae; genus Phyllomedusa; species Phyllomedusa bahiana. The sequence goes on along the minus strand of JAODAL010018689.1, from coordinate 63,238 downwards.
ATGGGGGACTTAACTACCAACATCAATTGGGAATCTGAAGCTTGTAGCTCTCATAAAGGAAACAGGTTTTTGTCAATAACAATAAATTACCTTTTCCAAAGGGGGGGAGGAACCGACTAAGGGAAAGGGCCCTTCTAATTTTAATATAACAAAAAACCTGCAAGTAACAAAGGTTCAGGTTTAGGGACCTAGGGAATAGTGACCAAATATAATAAATTTCCGTTTATCCTTCAATAAGTTTTTTTCAAGGGGGCCACAAAACACTGAATTTTAAGGAAGGCTAATTTTTTTTTGCTTTGGGGGGCCCCCAAAAACCGGGGTTGACTGGACAATGTGTTTTAAAAAGGGGAGAACAATACTAAAAGGATATTTTTAAAACTCCTAGGGGACCCCGTGAGAGGTACATACCTTTTGGGAAAAAAAAAATTTGAAACAGAAAAACCCAAAATGGATCAAAAGGGATTTAAAAAGGGAATAAAAAACAAAAGAAAACGTTTCACCACTAAAACAGAGGGCAGGGGGGAAAGGCCTAAGAAGCTTAAGGGAAAAAAATAAATGGTTTTAAATAAGATAAAGAAGCAAACTGGGGAAAGGGAAAGACATATTCTATAGAAAGAAAACTAACCCCCAAAAAAAAATAAAAAGAAAAAAATTTTAAAAAGAAAATGTTGGCCCTTTGAAAAATACTGAGGGGGGAAACATAAGGGTGAAAAAAAGCAAACGATTTAAACACTTTTTTTCTCCACTGTATTTACCGAGGGGGATGACCTTCCTGTTGAACAAGAGATGTGTAAACCCAACTTAAAAATTCTTTCTAACCCAGGAAGAAGTGCAGCCCGCTTAGGAAGATTAAAAAGACAAATCCCCGGGCCAAGGCATACACCCACTGTCCTAAAGAGTAATGATGTCATAGAAGGGGCCCCTATTCTTTCATTCATGGGCTTCTAATAACGGGGCAGTCCCAAAGGATTTTGGGGCCCAAACAAATGTGGTGCCAAATTCAAAAAGGGGTCAAAAATGATCCAGAAACTAAGGCCATAAGCTTTAAACCCCTGTTTTAGGGAAAATTTTGAAGTTTTCTCAGAATGCTATCCGGGGTTTTCCCCTGAAAATAAATGATAACGCCTTCCACACGGTTCTGAAGGTTTGGTCCTGTCAACAATCCACAGCTTTATGGGGGTCAGGGTAGACTGGATCGGGTGAGGGACGGATGTCATATATCATTTTTTCTAAACATTGATACGTCCCCATAAAAGGTTGGAAATAAAAAAGAGAATGCTGGACTGGGGAAAATGTGGCAAGGGGGAATAATGGGTCACTAAGAAAACAAAGGGGATAATTAACGGGGACATACTCAACTGGATCGTGTTATAGGGGGGGTACCACAAGGTCAGTATTGGGCCCACCCTTTTAAATTTTCATTAATAATTTTTCACGGAAAACAGTAAATAAAAACGAATTTTTCAGACATCTAAGCCTGTAAAGTAAAACACAAAAGAGGGTAATATGTTATTACAAAGGGATCGGATAAGTTGGAGGGCCCGGCAGGGAAATGGCAGCAGGGTTTAACCCCTATAAATCAAGGTTTGCACATGGGGAAAAGGGAAAACCATTACAGATACATGTTAAATGGAAAAACATGGGTAAATGACATGGAGAAGGACTTGGGAATCCCGGGGGACAGTAAACTTAATTGTAGCAGCCATGCAGGCAAACAGCCAAACAAATAATCAGGGGGCATTAAAAGGGGCATGATGCACAAATGAAACATTTTTCTCCCCCTTTTACAATCACGGTTTGACCCCACATGGAAAATTGTGTACGTTTTGGGCCCGTGCCAGAAAGACATGTAGGCTTGCGGACAAGGGGGGCAACAAAAATAAAAAAAGGGCTGGGTGACTACATACAAAAAGAATTGGCAAATTAGGGTTATTTAGTTTAGAGAAAAAAAAGCTTCGGGGACAAATAATATTTTTTTAAAACATCAAAGGGCAATATAGGACTCTCCCAAAATTTATTTATACACGGCGTACAGAACAAGGGGGGATCCTTTTCCTTTGAGGGAAAGAAAGTTTTTACATAAAATAGAAAGGGGATTCTTTACTGTAAAGCATGAACAGGAACCGCCCAAAGGGGCTGGCATGGGGAATTCAATAACCCATTCAAAAAGGGTTTGGATGCATTTCTGAGCGTAATAATATAACAATTAATACAGGATTCAGGGAGAGGGATTTTCAGATTTTCCGGGTTGGGGGTCAGGAAGGGTTTTTTCCCTAAAAAGGGACAATTGGGTTTTACCTATTGGGGGGTTTTTTTCCTTCCTCTGGATCAACACCTTACACAACAGGCGACTAGATGGACGACTTGTCTTTTTTTTGCCTACAAACTATAAACTATAAATACTGGGGAAAAACGGGATATTGCCTCATTTCTTCGCTGTCGTAGCTGCGGCGTCCCCTCCCCAAAATTTTCATCCCCGCGTATAGTACACGAGCCCCAAACCCCATTAATCTCTGCAAATGGTGGGGCAGAGCGGGGTTGAGGACGGTGGGGCCACGACCCCCCCCCCCCCGGCCATGCCAACAAAGGGGGTTCGGATGTTCCCACCCACTCTTCTGGGTTTGTCAATGTCATCTGGAGGCTAATGACCAGTTAACCAACAAGAACCCTTGGTTCTGGCAACACAGGCCGCTAGTGACACCGCGTTCTGGCCTCACCGAGTGACCCCTCCACGTCCCCTTACTTTCTCAAAACCTGGCCTGTCCAATTTTGTCCACTGCCCTCCATGGGGAAAGCTGCAACCTCTCTTCCCACATACTTTTGTTTAAAATGTACAACTCTGTTTAATGAAGATATCTTTTATGAAAAACACACCCCTTTTTTTGACCCCCAAAAAACCCACTAACAAACTTGAACCCGGATATAAATTGGCCCACAAAAGGCAGGGAAAAAATTTACTTAAATTTCCGTTTTAAAAAACAGTTATTTTACTAAATAAAAGCCAAACGGGTTTTAATTAACCTTCGTATAAAAATTTTCTACAGCAAAATTTTTCTTTGCATTTAAAAACACCATTCTTTTACTGATACAACAGCAGAAAAAGTTTAAAATTAAACCCCCTTGGATAAAATTGCACAAAAAAATGGGGCTCCCAAAAAATTTAAACCAGTTATGGGGGCCCTTTTTATAACGAATTTTTTTTTTTTACGGGCCTCCCCCAGCCGGGAAAAAATTAATTTTCGAAATGAATTTCACAGGCAAAATTTTTTCTTTGGGGGGGCTTTGAAAAAGACCGTTTTTTTTAAACTGACCCCCCCCGGGGGGGAAAAAAAACGTTTTTAAAAAAACCCCTTTTTCGGATAAAAATTTTGGTAAAAGAAAAGAGCTTCCAAAAATTAACAGCAAAGGGGATGTTTAAAAGGGACGTGAATTTTACTACTAAAACATAAAAAAAAGCACTTAATTAACCCCCAATATAAATTTAAAGCTACGGGGGAAAAAATTTTTTTTTGGGCATTAAAAAAACCCTTTCTTTTACTAAACTAAAGTACCCCTTTTTATAAAAATTTGAAAAAGAAAAAAAGGGGCCCCGGGCCAAAAATTAACTGTATGGGTTTGGAAAAAACCTTTTTCCCTTTAACGAATCAACAACAAAAAGGCTTAAAAACCCTTTGGGATATTAAAGGGCTCCAAACCCGGAGCAAAAGCTTTAAAAAATGAAATCCCACTAAATTTGGGACCAAACTGGACTTCAATTCCCCCCCCAAAAAAAAAAATTTAAAGGGAACCTGGGGGCAGTCTCTAAAGAAAAGCGGGGTCCCCCCCAAAAAATTGCGGGTAAAAAGGGGGGTTATTTTGGGTTGTGAAAATCCCCAGAAACAGGGGTTTCAGCAGCCAACATGGCACAGGGGAGGGGAATGGGAACGGGCACCCGTCGCGCCGGATTTTTTCAGTCAGTGACCACAGAATCCCCCAGTCTCAAATTGGCTTCATCTCTGCATATGTAAATTAAGGCTAGCCCTTTTTTTCCCTTTCCCCAAAGGGTTCTTTGCCCCAAAGTAACCCCCTTTGAGTTGGCAGTCCCTTTTTAAATCAATTAAAAAAAAAACCTTCTTTCCCCTTGAAATTTCACCCCAAACTTCGACTTCTTCAGAATCAAATTTTCCCTGAAATTCAAAAAACAAATTTCCCCACTTCCACCCACTAATTGGGGAAGGGGCTAAATAGGGGCCCTTTTAATTGGTAAAGCCAATGGCACGGGAGTCCTATGGAAAGGGTCATGAGCAGGTATAGCCATTATTGTCCTAAAGGAAAGTTTTCCCGTGGGCTGCATCTAAAATCTGTCACAAAATGCGGCAAAGTGGTGCAGTTTGACATATTTTTGTCGCATCTAGTTTTAGGCACATTGGTTTTTGCTTTTTTTGGTCTTTAAAAAGGGGGTTTGGGGTTTTAATAAAAGGGGGGTGGGGGCTTTGTGGGAGACATGTAAATGATTAAACAGCATGGGCCACCATGATACATTTGGGGCTTCCTTAGACTATCGGTTTTTTAAAGGGTTTACACTTTTCTAATTTTAACATTATAGTAAACGTGCCTCTAAATGATGCTGGTATTTTGTCTTAACCCCAAAAAACATAAAGCTATTCTTATCCCCAATGTTTTTCATCTGGGGGAAAACTAAATACATTTTTTGGGTTTTTTTGATGTTTATGAAAAAAAGCATTGTAAAATGATAACAAAATAGCAAAAAAAAAGAAAAATATAATCTTTCCATGTAGCAAAAACCATGTTTATATTAAAATAGTATTGTCACGATAATAATCAATTTTTTAAAAGTATAGAAAAGGGGCCCTTTAAAAACTGCAATTCTTTAGCTAAAGACTGTATATGGTAAGTTTCAAAATATAATAAACTACTATGAAACATTTTTTCTGCTGTGGTTTTCTTTCCTAATAACGTAAACAATTCTCAACGTATGAAAATACACCTATGGCCGAATTCACATCTTAGAGATTAATCCACCTTCCCATAAAATATAATGTTTAATTGGGTTTTTAATGAAACCACAAGGTCAAAAAAATTGTAAGACTTTTTTCCCAGGGGTTTTCCCGGGCAAACATCCCCTTTAGTCCAAAAGCAGTAAAATCTCCATTTTGCAGCTCTGTAGCCCCGGGTTCTTTCCCCCACTCGACCAAAATTTTTTGGGGCCTGTTTTTTTACACTTCTTCATTTGGGGCCAGAGGGATCTGTTCTTGGCTTTGCACGATAAAACTTAAAATCAATGCCCTGTATAAATGTACAAAACCACAGTAAAAGGGGCCCTTAAATTACCGGGGGAAAAAAAAACCCCAAAAAAGCCAACTTCACCAGGGCTGGGGGATAAAACTGGATACCAGCAGAAACCCGGCCTCTGGCCCTTGTGCTGCATAGGAAAAAAAAATAAACGGGTCCCGTTAATTAATGACAAATCTTTTAGGATTATTCACACCACATGGGGAAAGCCACATATCACAATGGGGAGACTGCAAAAAATGCAACAATACTGATAAAGTTGCATAAAAAAAAGGGAAATTTCAAAGGGAACGCCTTTTAAATACAGTTACACCCGTCGGGTTTTTCAGCTTATATTACCCACAAAAAAATGGGCAAACTTCCCAACACTTAGAAGGTGCACTGCACAAAATACTTGTACCCTAAGCTCCCCAGTATTTTAAGGCAAAAAGATAACATACTGGAAAAATATCAAAATATGAGGTATTAGTTGATACAGTAGCTACAGTACTCAAGCTCGCGAGCCAACGGCAAGGCTCCTCATTTCTTGCGAGTCCCTACACTTTCAAAAAACAAAAGCACAGAAAAATGGGACATAAATTACCAAAAAACTACAAAGCCACACTTACAGCTCAATGGCTGGTGGATACACTGGATACCAGCAGCAGGCGTCTCTGGCCCTTGTGCTGCATGGGAAAAGATAACAGGTGCCGTTAATTAATGAGCAAAAGCTCTAGGTACTAGTTCACACCAGCATGCAAAAAGCCACAGTATAACACATGGGGAGACTGCAAAAAATGCAACATGCAATTTCCTGTATAAATGTAGCCTAAAAGGAGCTCTCTCTGTGACTTTGTGATAATAACTTATAAGACAGTACCCCATGATCAGCATTTTCTGCTGGGAAAAATCACTTATACTGCAGTTTAAAAAAAACTATTCCACAACATACATTACTTTTAGTTCTGGCCAATAAAGAGGGATCCAAATCACTCAATGTGCTCCAAGCCTCCTAAACAGCCAAGCTCTTAAGAGGTAATGACGTATAATAAAGGGGGTTGTCTGGTTCCAATAAAAATAAAAAATCAGCTGCTCGTGCCAAAGGAAGGTGAAAAAAACCTAGACTCATCTTCCTCTGCTCCTTTATTCCAGCTCTGGATCTCTACGGTCTTCTGCCTCTGCCTACTTCACTGTTTGGAGGGGTTTACTCCCAAACGGGGATATAAGGGAGTTGCTTGTGACCGCTTTAGCCACTGACTATTAATAAAGGTGAACAGAAGACAAGTAAGAATGAAGTAGCAGAGGAAGGTGAGTATAAGACTTTTTCCATTTTATTTGGCAACAGTAGCCTATTATTTCATTTCTATTTGAATGAGACATCCCGTTTAATCAAGCAAAGGAACAAAAAAATACTGTAGGTTTGTATTAAGCTTAAAAAAAATAGGGCCAGCGATTTTAGCCTGTTTCAGCCTGAAACATGGGCAGCAAGAGGATGAGGAGGGCTTCTAAGGCCCCCAAGGACACTCCGGGAGGAGATATCTTAATCTCCAACTTTTTGCACCCCTCTCGGACCTCACAGAGGACTCGCAGAGTTCCTGCGCCTCGGATGCTGCGGTGCCATCTTGCCCGCTCTCATCTCAGCGTGGCAAGAAAAGGACGCTGAAGCCTGCACAAGCATTTAAAATCCAAATTTAATAAAAAACCTTTATATTCACCCCAAAATAAAAAAACCAATATAAACAATGATAAAAAAAAACATGAATTTTTTTAATTACCTAAAAAAATTTCTTTTACTTTTTTAATAATTTTTAAAAAAAAACCCCCAATTAGATTTTTTTAAAAAAATTTATATAAAATTTAAAAAAAAAATTTCCCACAAAATAATTTTTTTATTTCCAAAAAAAAACCCAAACATAATTTAAAACCCCCTAAAAAAATTTAAAAAAAATAGAAAAAAAAAATTTTTTTAATAAAATAAAAAATTTCCTTTCCCAAAAGGGGGAAGGGAAAAAAAATAATATTTTGAAAAAATTTAAACCTTTTGGATTTATTTTTTTTTTGTTTATTTTTTTTAAAGGGGGAATAAAAAAATTTTTATTTACCATACTTTTAAAAAAATGAAAAAAACAATAAAATAAAATAAGAAAAATAAAAAAAAACTTTTTCCATTTTATTTCCAACATCCTTTTTTTTCTTTTTAAAATTTAATAAATTTTAAAAAAAAAAAAAAAATCTTATTTTTATTAAATTAAAAAAAAATAAAAAAATTTTAGGGGTTTAAAAAATTTCACAAAATAAAGGGGTTTCAACCCCAAAATTTTAAAAATTTTTAATTCCAACTTTTTTATCCATCAAAAAATAGAGTTTGCCCCTTTTGGGTTTAAAATTTCCCCTTTTTAAATCAAAAAAAAAAAAAATTCAAAAATTTAAATTATCCAAAATTTTTAAAACCCACCCCTAGGGCCCCCCCCAAAACTTTTTTAAACCCACACCATTTATTTCCCTTTTAGTGCCCCGGGGAAAATACCACAAAATATAAACAATATTACAAAAAAAACCCAATCTTAAAAAAAAAAAAATAATTATAATTTTTTTAAAAACCCATGGAGATAAATTTTCCCAAATTTTTTAAAAGTTATTAATTAAAAAAAAAAAAATATTTTTTTTTCCCCCCCCCCTTCTTTCCTCTAAAACCTAAAATATTAAAAAAAATACACAAAAAACCCCTTTTAAAAATTTTTCCCCCCTTTTCCCTTTTTAAATTTCCATTTTATTAAAAAGATTAAAAAGGGGTTTTTTAAAAAAAAAGAAATCCGGGGGTTATGCTACAAATTTTTAAAAAAAAAAATTTTAAAAAGGGAAAAAATGGGGGTTTAAATCCCCCCCAATGAAATTATTTTTTTAAAAAAATAAAAAAACTTTTAGTTTTTTAAAAACAATTTTTAAACCCCCTTTTTTAAATTAAAATTTTAAATTTTTCAATTTTAAAAATTTACCCTTTTTTTTCCCGTTAAAATTTTTTTACCCTTTTTTAAATAAGTTAAATAATTCCCAAAAAAATTTAAAAAAAATTTTTATTAAAAAATTTATTTCCTTTTTTTTCCAAAAATAATTAAACAGGTATAACCAAATAAACAAACCAAAAAACAAAAGAAAAAAAATTTCCTTAAAGACCCTATTTCAATTTAAAAAAAAAAATTTTTAACAAAAAAAAAATAAAAAAATTAAAATCATAAAAAATAAAAAAACAATAAATTTACACTATTTTTTTTTTAAAAATTTTTAAATAAATTTTTAAAAAAATTACTTTAACCAAAAAAAAAATAATTAAAATAAAAGAAAAACCAAAAAATATCTTTTAAAAATAATAAAAATATTTCATATAAAAAAAATAAAACAATGATCTTTTAAAAAACTACAAAAAATATTTAAAAAAAATTTTTTTTTCCCCAAAAAAAACAAAAAAACTTTAAAAAAAATTTTGGGGAAATAAAATAATCTAAATTAAACATCTAAAAGGGGGGGTAAAAAAAAAAAAATTAAAAGGGGACCATTTTTATTTTAAATTATTTTCCCAAAAAATTTTTTAAAAAAAAACAAATCCCCAAATTTTAAAAGATTTCCCCCTTTTAAAAATTAAAAAAAAAAAATTTCCTTTAAAATAAAAACACCATTTAAATCTTAAAATTTAAAAATTAAAAAATTTTAGAAAAAAAAACCGGGCTTTTCAAAATGCCAAAAGCCGGCCCCAAAAAAAATTAAATTTTAAAGGGGAAAAAAACCCCAAAAAAAAACTTTTCAAAAACAAAAAAAGGTAAACTTAACCCGGGCCTTTAAAAAAGGAAAAAGGGAAAATAAAAAAAAGTTGCAAAGCGGGCATTGACCACAAAAGCCAACAAAAAAATTCCCAAAGGGGCTAACAAAAAAAGGAAAAAATCCGCAAAATTTGGGAGTAAATCAAAGAAAAGGGTCAAATCAACTGGAAATTTTAAAAGGGGCCCAAAAAGCCCAACAATGAGTTAAAAGTCCCACAAAAAAGTATTTTCAGTGAAAAAACAAAAAGGGGAACTTACTGTCAAATTAAGGGGAAATTTTGGCATCCACATAAAAGGGAAAAAAAGGAAAAAAAAGGTTTTAAAAAAACCAAAAAGGTTTAAGAAAAAGGAAAAAAACCTTCCACATGGAAAATATGATCAAAATTGGAAAAAAAATTGGGGGGGAAAAAAAAAAATCCACACAAAAAAGGAAAAAACAAAAAAGGAAAAATAAAGGAAAAGGCCTTTAAAAAAAAAAAAATTTTTTTAATTTTAAACCAAAAAGAAAAGGCAAACACCCCAAAAGCAATTAAACAAAGTAAAAAAATTTAAAAAATATTTTGGGCCCAAAATTTTAAAACCCCCCAAAAAAGGGTTTGAAAAATTCAAAAAATTTTTTATAAAAAAAAAAGTGAATTTTTGGAAAAACAAACAAAAAAAAAAACCTTTAAAAGGGAAACCTCTGATACACGAATGATAATGGAGGGTGAATTTCTGGACACAAAATTGAGACCTACTGAATCAAAGGGGGATAAGCATCAAAAAAACAGTACCTACACACAAGCAAAATGGGGTAGCGAAAGGAAGAACAGAAAAAAACCGAAAAATGATCAATTATGCTAAAAAATCTGGACTACATGAAAATTGGGGGTGAAGCCCGATGACTTACTTCCTTGCAAAACAACTTTTTTTTCAAAATGGAGAAAAACCCCATACAAAATATGGGTGGGGAGAAACCAAAGGTAAAACACATAAGGTTTTGGCTGCAAAGTATTTCAGTATAATCCAGAAAGAAACACACCGAACTCCAAAAAAAAGAGAGGTGATAACTGCAAGGGATACAGAATCCTAGACACTAAAACAGAAAAGTTACTATTAGCAACAGTGTCCTTTTTTTTAAAACTAAAGGATGGGGTGATGACTACACTGGAATCAAAAAAAAAGGGGAAAAATTCAGGATCGGCGGGCCCCTGCCAAAACCTTGAACAAGAAATCGAAGGGTCAATACAAAAACCCAAAACCATGATGAGATGACAACAACCCACCCCAAATATAAACCAAGGCGTTCAACAGAGAAAAAAAGGGTAGACCCAGCGCGCCTCATACAGGCGATGCTTTTCGTCCATGAACCCCCATCCTGGAAGAAATTCTCAGCTCCCGGACAGGGAAACCAGTAAAAGGAAAAGGCAGCAAAAGGAAGAAAAAAAAAACTTTTCATGCACTAAAAACGGGGGGCTAACAGAATGCCCAACAGGAAGAAAACTATTGGCTGTAATACCTTTAAAATTAAAAAACAATGTTAAGCACCATTTAATATAAAAGCAAGACTAGTTGCCAAGTGATCCACAAAAATATGGAGAAGACTACGACGAGACATTCGCTCCGTGGTTTTAAAAACGTACAATCAGAACTTACTCCGGTAGCACATCAAAGAAAGCAGGGAAAAAAATTTCGATTAAAGACTGTTTTTTACATGGCAGTTAAAGAAGCATTTACATGGAAAAACCCCAGGTTCAAAAACAGCAAAGACCAGACCTTTATGCAAACTTCAGAAAATATATAGTCTAAAGCAGGCTGCCAAGCTGGAATATGAAATTAAAAGAGGGGCCTTACCCAAGAGGAAAATTTTAGCGGGGTAAGGGAGCCCCCCCGCCTGTACACGAAGAATTTGACAACAGATGGTTTTTGTGCTTATTTATGTGGATGATCTTTTAGTCTGTTTTGAGCGAGAAGGGGGTGAACAAGGAATACAAAAAACCTTGAATCTGAATTTTGGACCAAAGATCTTGGGGAAAAAAAGCAACTACCTCGGCATCAAATCGAAAAGGGGAAAAAAAAGGAATTTTCTCTAAATCAGCAGCACAAAAAAACGGGAAAAATTTGAACTTTTTTTGGGCTGGAAAAAGCAAAACAGGGAAATCCCCGAGAAAAGCAAATATTTTGAAAGAAAAAGAACAATCAAGACAAATTGCTACCAAAAAAACCAATAAGGAGGGAATGGAAAATTGCTGTACATTGCCACTGCTACAAAAAGGCCAGATTTGCAGAGCCGTAGGAATTTTATGCAGAAAAAACCTCAATGCCAAAACAGCAGATTGGAATGGTGTAAAGAGTCTAAACGCTATTTAAAGGGAACTCTTTCACCTAAACTAATTACCCCAACAAGTAACCAATGTAACCTAATAGGGGCGTTTATGCTGCTTTGGGCTGGAGACCCGGGGAACAAAATCCACCATTTGGGGTATCTTTTCTTGTTCGGTGGCGCTTTAAACTGGGCTAGCAGAAAAAAAACTGTTGTAACCTCTCATTAACAGAAGCAAGTACGTTTGCAGCAGCGCATGCAATCAAGAGGCCCTCTGGGGTACGGAACTATTGGACGGGAAATTGGGCAAAAACTTTGGAACCAAAAAAAAATTTTGAAAACGACCAAGGATGTCTTGCACTTTGCACAGAGGGGAAAAATCAAACCCAAGAAAACCCAAACATATCGACGGGGTTTAAGTTTCATTTTTTTTACGGGATCTTCAAGAACAAAGAAGTTCTGGAAAATTTCAGTATACCCAACTGAGGAAATGCTCCCGGGAAAAAAATTTTCCAATCCCCGATACAGAAAGGCATTTTTAGATCTGTTTTAAGTGGCCTAATGGGGCTAAGCCTTACTGTTTTAGAAGGGGTGTTGAAGTTATACAACAGCTACAGCTTATTTTAAAAAACTTAATCATACAGACACGGGGGCCTGGGTTATGTTTAATTGTTTCTTAGCTTTTGCATTGTTTGCTAGTTCTTTTTTACTGTACCCTTTACGATCCTCTTTTACCCCCAAAGTTTTGGGAAGACTCAAGTTAAGCATGTAATGGTGGCTTGTATTCCAGTAAACATCACAAATGGATTTACTTCCACAACGGTCTGTATGCCTTTGCTTCTACTCCAGATAGCTGCAATCTGCAACATCTGCTATGCCCGCAGGGCCTCAAGAGACAGCTGTGAGACCGCACCTCTCAGAACCAGTGTGTGCTATTCCTGCAAGCTGCTTCCCACAACTACCAACTATGCAGTACCGCATGGCACTCCAGCCCTAACTCGTCCACATGGGGAGGAAGTCCTTCTCGCCAAGTCGCCAGTCCCTCCATTCTGGCAGAGACGCCTGCTTATCGCCAGACCAACTCTCCGACTCTGTCTCAAACCATAAGCCTCCCCCCCTCCAGAAGAGGCGATCCATACTCTTGCTGCTTACCCGGAGCTACGGGCGCTTCTGTCGTTGTTACCCACCAAATCTGACATGCATCAAATGGCACTCGATCTGCAACATAATTGGAGGTGAAACTAGGCCCCCGTTCAGTCTGATATCTCTGTTCTTCAGGAGAGGGTCCAAAAACTGGAGGATGCACAGGCATCCACAAAGGCCACGATTTCAACTCTACAATCTTCTGTTACTGAACAGCACGATCGATATACTCACCTTGTTAGCCACATGGATGACCTTGAAAACCGCAACAGAAGAAACAACATTAGAGTGCGAGGCCTGCCAGAAACGGTCAAGATGGCCGATCTGATACCTACATTAACAAAGGTGTTTAACTACATTCTAGGCAGACCTGAGGAGACAGCTATTGCCTTTGATCGGGCCCGCAGGACACTCCGGCACCCAAGTCAAGATGCCATGCAGCCTAGAGACATCATCTTTTACATCCACCACTTTACTCTGAAGGAAGAAATAATGAGAAAAGCTCGCATCATGCAAGATGTGACCTTTGACGGAATGACTTTGAGCCTCTTTCCAGACCTTTCTAGGAGAACTCTCCGAATGCGTTCCGCGGTCAAGCCATTGCTGACCCTTCTCCAAGCCAGGAATATTCCCTACAAATGGGACTTCCCCTTCTCCATTCAAGTTCGTCACAAGGACAAACTTCTTTTCTTCCGATCACTGGCGGACCTTCCAGCCGTCCTTTCAACCTTGGGCCTTCCCGAGGTGTCCTTACCGGACTTGCAAGCAGCTATGCTGATGGATTCCGCTTCTCAGCTCGGACTTTCCCCTGATCTGCAGCCTCAACTCAACATCCGAGTAGCCTGGAACACTCTCCACCAAGCGACACCCCCACCGTTGATTCTTGGAACTGTTACTCCTTCAGATAGGTTTAACTTTAATTGCTAAATGTCTTTCTTTTGCATCTTATTTTGCCTTCTTTTCCCGCTGGTGAAAATTGCTGTTGCCTCTGCTGTTCGTAGCCTGTGATGAGGTAACTGCTTCGCTCCCCTCCCCCCTTTTTGTTTTTTTCTTTTCTCCTTCTCACTCTCCCTCTTTATGTGTTCAGGTGACCTTTACTGTGTAAGGTTCTAGTAGCCTTTCCGGCAGCAGGGTTGGTATCACTCCCTGATGTTGATGCCAGAGCTCTCCTCATAAATGTAATATCCAAGGCCATCTGTTCATGATCGCTAACATATACGCGCCTAACACAGTACAGCTTTCGTTTTTCTCTAACACCTTAGATACCCTAACAAACTTTGCCCAGGGCAAGCTTATTCTGTGTGGGGACTTTAGTCTCTCTCAATCCTTTGCTAGATACCTCCACTGGCCATTCCTCACTCCCCTTGCGCACACTCAACATGATCCGAAAAATGCTTCATAACATGCAACTTGTAGATGCATGGAGATTACTGCACCCCGGGGAGAAGGACTATACCTTCTTCTCGTTCCCGCACAGCTCTTATAGTCATATCGACTATATCCTCCCTCATCATTCACTATTACCCTCAGTCTGCCGTTCCTCAATCGGGAACATATTGCACTCCGACCATGCCCGATACATTGTGATCTTTGCCTTCCGCATACCTCTAGGCCGATTTTTCCTGGAAATTGAACGAATCTCTCCTTTCAGATTCTTTTTCCCTTGCAGAGCTCATGGTGAACATGTTCTACTTAGAACACGCTGATGACCCTACTCCCCCACAAACACAGTGGGAAGCCCTTAAGTGTGTCCTGAGGGGGGTTCTTATAAAACACGGGGCAAGGTTGAAGTGGGAGAAATCTCACAAGCTGCAAGCCCTTCTCTCACGCCTGCACTCTCTAGAATCCACTCACAAAGCCTCTGGCTCAGAGACAGATTTGAGGGACCTAATGCAAGTTCGACATGAAATATGCTGCTTGCTAGATAAACAGCACCAGAGATACCGTCAAATATGCACGGGCTCATTTTACACATGGAGTAATAAACCGGGACGGTTCCTGGCCCAAGCGCTCCGCGATAGAAGGGCTTCCCTGTATATCCCGTCTATTAAGAACTTGAAGGGCCACCTAATGCATATAACTGACGAGATTTTGAGTGTTTTTAATGCCTATTACAGTGAATTTTATAATCTTGATCCCCCTGGGACTCCCCCACGCTCGGCGACTTCCCACAAACCTCTCCAGAAATACCTCTCACGTACAGCCCTGCCTTCGCTTGACCCTCAGTCTCTCGCCCCTCTGGAGGAGCCTTTTTCACCTGACGAGCTGGGAAGAGCTATTTCTGCTCTTACGGCTGGGAAGAGTCCAGGCCTGATGGATATACGGCACATTTTTACAAAACCCTGAAAGATTCCCTTTCCGCCCCCCTCCTTAGGGTGTTTAATGTGGTGTTTTCTGACTCTCCTTTCGATCTTGCTTTTCTGAAAGAATTTATTACCGTGATCCCAAAGGACGGAAAAGACCCAGCGCTTTGCCAAAGCTATAAACCCATTTCCCTTATTAATACCGACGCCAAGCTCTTCGCTAAATTGATCGCATTGCGACTTAGACCCTTGCTGGGATCCCTCATCCACCTAGATCAGGTCGGATTCGTTCCTTCCAAAAAGGCAAGGGACAATACTTTGAAGACATTCTCTCTCTTTCACCACATCAGGGCCTCTAAGACCACCTGTGTTCTCCTATCTCTAGACGCCGAAAAGGCCTTTGACCAGGTTAACTGGTCCTTCATGAGGGGGGTCTTGGAGCAGATGGGACTGGGTCCGGCAATGGTGAACAGGATATTTGCACTTTATCACTCCCCGCAAGCACAAATACGAATAAATGGCTCCTTATCGCACCCGTTCCAGATCAGCAATGGTTCCAGACAGAGATGTCCCCTTTCCCCGATGCTCTATATTTTAGTTATGGAACATCTTATGCAGGCCTTACGTTTAGACGACTCTATTCAGGGTATTCAGATCGCCAACCGCCATATAAAATGCTCGGCATTTGCAGACTATCTGCTCCTATAGCTCTCGAACCCTGTAGATTCTCTCCCAGCTGTACTTCGGGCACTACAAGACTTTGGCTCTCTTAGCAATCACAAAGTGAATATGTCGAAAAGTGTGGCACTGAGCCTTAATCTCTCTGATCATAAACTACTAAATTTGAAGTCCGCCTTCCCGTTTACTTGGGCAGTAACCTCTTTTACCTATTTGGGATTCCAGAATCCTCGCGAACCCGGAAAAAATGTATGAGCTTAACTTCGCACCTCTACTTTCCACGATTAGTCAGGACTTATCGAAATGGGATTAGAGAGACTCCCACGTCTCTTATAATTGTTCCAAACCATCTTCATCTTTCTTCCAAAAAGCTTCTTTATGACCCTACGTAAATTAACTTCTTAGTTTGTGTGGGCACAAAAACATCCTAGACTAGCTCACTCTATACTCACTAGACCTAAAGTGGAGGGAGGGCTTGCACTTCCTGACCTCCACCTGTACTTCCTGGCCTCAGTCATGGTGCACACGTTGGATTAATTCCACAATGACCGCTTGAAACTTTGGGTACAACTAGAGATGCTGCTATATGGCGCTTCTATGGCGGCCCTACCATGGCTGACACCACGGTTCCTATCAAAATGACTACTGTGTAATATCCCATTGATAGCACGCACTTCACTTTTGGTCTGTAGAGCGTTCCCTTCAAAGATGTCTCTATTCAAGGCGAAAGGTCAACTGTCACCCATAGCAGGTAACCCCGGGGTACCAGAACATTTATCGTTAGCTATATCTCGTCTGCAGGGTAGAAGAGCATCTAACATGACCTTTGGTAATATGCTTTCTCTAGACTTGCTAAAATCCTATTGTGATCTGGTGGGTAACATGGAGCCGCCTTGTCTCTCAAGATTTAACTATTATCAGCTGCACAGTTTCTATTCTACCAATAAGAACTCGAAGGGCCACCTAATGCATATAACTGGCGAGATTTTGAGTGTTTTTAATACCTATTATACTGAACTTTATAATCTTGATACCCCTGGGACTCCCCCCAGGCTCGGAGACTTCCCACAAACCTCTCCAGGAATACCTCTCATGTACAGCCCTGCCTACGCTTGACCCACAGTCTCTCGCCTCTCTGGAGTTGGACCTCCATAGGCCCCATTCAGCTTTCGAATCGTGGTGTTGCTAGAATCGTGCACTTTCAAGGCTATATGGATTATTGATTTCAATGGACGGCGATAAATTTCCCTTCCAAAAACCTTGGGAGAGGGAACTGGGTAGGGACTTTTCTGGAGATGACTGGGTAAAGACCTTCTCCCTGGCCCATAAATTATCCATCTCTACCAAGGCGCAGGAATTAAATTACAAAATAATTACACAGTCGTATAGGGTTCTGGCTCTTTTGCACTCCATTTATCCTGAGGTCTCCAATATATGCTGGCGCTGCAAGACGGAAGTGGGTACACTGATACATATCTGGTGAAGCTGCCCATACTACAACCCTTTTGGAGAATGGTCCTTGACCTTATCTACATTATTACAGGCCTTAGAATACGAAACGACTGGGCCTCCTTGTTTCTTTTTGACATCCCCCTTCCAATCACATCCCTCAAAACCCAGCTTCTGCGGTTCCTGATCCTGGCGGCAAAACTGGTGATAGCCCATCTGTGGTTGTCTACTTCTAGCCCATCTATATCCTCCTGGTTTCAGGAAATCCACACGATACAACGTATGGAGGAGTTCCGGGCTGACTCTCTTTCTCTAACTATGAAGCACTTGCAGACCTAGGACGAATGGTTTGCTTTTTGCTGCACGGATCGGTATCGTACTGCTAATTGAGTAAACCCTTTTAACTTCATTGCTGGTTGGAGGCCTCTGATCTGGGAGTAGTCCGTGGGGTGGGCGGGGGTTGACCGGAGATCCTCTTTTCTCTTGTTTTTTTTTTTCTCACTCCTTTTTCTTGTTATTGAGTTAGGATTGTGAAGATGTAACATATACAGTATATTGTGTCAGTTTTCGAGTCGGCACTTTGTTATGGGACTCATTTGGTTCACATCTACCAAACGTAGAGTCGCCATTTTCTCAAGATCCCACTGGAATCAGTAGTTGGCAATGTCAGAATTCTGCTTCGTTATAGTATACCTGACATTAATGTTAGTCTATATGTATATCATGTGGAAACTAACCTATACTATGTAACATTGATTACAGTTAGTTTTGTACATTATTGATCTGTTCTTTAATGCTGATCTTGAGTCTGATAGCAATTGTTTGCAGCTGTCTATATTTTAATAAAATCCTCTTTTGAATACGATAAAAAAATAATAATTAAACTGTGGAGGATATGAAGCATTTATACATGCCGTTAACCACTGCATAGGGACTACAGCTTTTAGATGTAAAAATCCATGACAACCCATGAATGTATGCAGTGTTCAACAATGTTAAAGCAAGCGTATTTCATGTTGTGCACATACCTATAAATAATTCTACTTTAAGACATAACTTCACATAAGCTGTCTGAAAACACCACCACATTTATTACTTATCAAGTTATCATAAGTGCTTTTGTTGTCAGCTTCTGAATACACCATTCTGGTCAAAGCTGTCATTCCAAATACTGAAATCCCAGAGGCTAAAAAAATACATAAAAATTATGAATTAGTATGTAAGTGGGCCAACTTCCCCCATTTTTGACAAGCCTCACTTTCATGTTTTTAGTACATGTTGGTTTGACACATATAAATTCTTCTTACTCCTGGTTATTCAAGTAATTTTCTTTGCCTTGTTTTTGTGATGCATATCATAAATCTTTCTTTACATTACATTTACTTTAAAAGAAATATGTGGCTTTTCAAATTTTTTTTCCTTCTGTTTGTAACAGTGAAAAGTGGCACTAAAATTAATTATTTATTTTACTATGATTTATGTACAGTTTTAAATTGAAGGGCAGATCTAAATTTAGTGGTTGGGATGAGTATATTTTATTTATTTTGTTGAGGCTTTTTTTACATTTACTTTTTTTTTACATTACTTATTTTACTTTTAGCTGGGTATGATATATTACATGGGGGATACAGTCTTCTGTAATACAGTGCTGATTTGGGTCTGCTGAAGGCCATAAATTCCTGCAGTTTCCCAATAACCGTTGGTTACATGATCCCTGGGGATAGAAGGAAGATGCTTCATGACTTCCTGTAACAAACTCTACCTTCCTGCTGGAAAGCCCATCATGGGTGACTGCAGGTTGTCCACTCCTGCAGCTGCTCAAATTCTGATTAGCTGCTGACAATTTATAATGACGTTTAGGAATTTTCTTGCAGAGTCACTTGTGGACCAGCCAGACATGTATAGTCATTTGGTGGTCCACCAGTGGTTAATTAGCATATACAATCTTAAAATTCTTGTTTCCATATATAAGTGAGATTATGTTTCACAATCCTCCAGCTGTACTGAAGGCAATGTGTCAACTATTTGTGTCTAATATTTTTGACTTCAAACTATACTCTTCAACATTGATATTGCAACACCAAAGAGATGTTAGGTTATGCATGAAAGCTAAATTAAAAGCAAAGGGGGACATGTATGAAAACTATCTGAGTCTAAGACTTTGTTGCTTATATCAACCAATCAGAGCTCCTCTTTCAATTCATATAGTGTTCTGAAAAAATTAAAGCGAAGCCCTGATAGGTTGCTATGGGCAATAAAGTAAGTCTTAGACAGTTTTCATCCATGAGGTACAAAGTGTTTTAGGCATATGAAACCTGAAAAAATCCAATCAACTGGTGTGTGATGATTGTATGTTGCCTAAGGTTTGGTGATGTGCCACCTGTTGCAAGATGTCAGCACATTTCAGTGTTATGTGTCCTGCTGGCTGAGAGAATAATTACGAACAGGAATAACGACAAGAGGTGCACAGAGGTTAGGCTCTATAGGGATCATTGGAACATCACATCCCAATCCTAGAGCGGCAAACCACATTGATGCAAATCGGCAAAAGGCATTTATATGACACTAGGCTATGATCCATGTGTCTTACTACAGGTATTTCATTTATCCTGCATCACAGAAAAAAATAGCTATCATGGAGCACAACAGGATGAAAATGGAGGCTGGAATGAAGGTCAATCCTCTTTAGCGATGATTCCCACATTTTTTTCTCAGATGTAGTGATAGCTGGAGATTGGTCTACAGACTACATGGACAGTGCATTAAAGAAGCTTTGACAATGAAGTTTCACTCTGGTCCAACTCCCAGTTATGGTGGGCAGTGGCATAATGTACGGTAGCCAGATCCCTCTAATCTGCATTTCCGGTTTAGAGCTATAGGCAGCAGTTTGACGGGACATCACTAGGTGTCACTAGAGAGAGAAGTAAGAAGAGAAAAAGCCTGAGAATCTGTAGGAGAGGAGCTAGTCAGAAATGTAAGAGAGAGAGAGAGAGGGAGAGAGCAGAGGGGTGGTGAGAGGTGTGAAGATCCCACCAAGCAAGTAGTTCAGAGCTGATTGTTGGTTTTATCCTTGGTTTTGCTGCAGTGCCTGGATTCAGAAGAATATTCAAGGATACGTGAACACAGTATGTGGACAGAGAGAGACTCCTGTCCAATGGGCCAACTGCCGAGGAAGAGAAACTGTCAAAAAAAGAGAGAGTTCCGGAGGATGATTCGCAGTAGATCCAGGGTTACTGACTGACTTATTTGTGACCCTTTATCTATACACCTGAACCTGTACAAGTTTAATAAAATCTTCAAAACCATCAGCGGGTATTGACCATGCTTCCAGCTTGCTGTAATTACACAGGTACACTAACAGTACAGCCAGTGTCGGACTGGGGGGTCTGGGGCCCACAGGGGAGTTGATCTTGGGGGGCCCACCCTACTGTACATGAAAATATTACCGGCCTCTCGGACATAAACGCGCCCAT
Organism: Phyllomedusa bahiana; assembly: GCA_025379985.1. NCBI lineage: Eukaryota > Metazoa > Chordata > Amphibia > Anura > Hylidae > Phyllomedusa > Phyllomedusa bahiana. Next base: position 42,804 of record JAODAL010018689.1, on the reverse strand, counting down.
TTTACCACATAATACAGTGTGCAAAACAGAACTGTATTGTGTAGTACAATAGCAAGAGAGTCACATATCTGTCTATCTCACACATTTGTCAGTCTAACATATCATAGACACAGGGCTAATTAGCTCCATCCATATCCCCCTCCACTCACATACAATATCCCCCTCCACCCCAAAACCACCAATAAATTCCCCCTCCACCCACATACAATATCCCCCTCCACCCACATACAATATCCCCCTCCACGTTTCCCTTGGTCACGCACCTCACCACCTCCTAAAATAAACACCAGCAAGAAAGTAAAAGTGTAACTCCTATCACAGGGTCAATCAGGGACACATGTACGCTGGCATTATACCTACAACACCACCACATAGAGCTCCAACACCAGCTCAGGTATAACCTACAACACCACCATATAGAGACCACATAGAGGTCAGACACCAGCTCAGGTATAACCTACAACACCGCCATATAGAGACCACATAGAGGTCAGACACCAGCTCAGGTATAACCTACAACACCGCCATATAGAGACCACATAGAGGTCAGACACCAGCTCAGTTATAACCTACAACACCACCATATAGAGACCACATAGAGGTCAGACACCAGCTCAGGTATAACCTACAACACTGCCATATAAAGACCACATAGAGGTCAGACACCAGCTCAGGTATAACCTACAACACTGCCATATAGAGACCACATAGAGGTCAGACACCAGCTCAGGTATAACCTACAACACCACCATATAGAGACTACATAGAGGTCAGACACCAGCTCAGGTATAACCTACAACACTGCCATATAGAGACCACATAGGGGTCAGACACCAGCTCATGTATAACCTACAACACTGCCATTTAGAGACCACATAGAGGTCAGACACCAGCTTTTCTCACATCACATTACAGTGAATACAGCACTGATCCAATATAGAAGTAAAATAACCCCTGAAATCAGGTACTCACCGGAGACGTCCTATCTGAAGAGTCGTTCTCTTCTCTCATGAGTCGTTCTTATTCCCTTTTCCTCTGCATCCGTTCCACACCGCCATGATGACTTGTCCCGGCCACAACTCATCCCTGCAGAAATTACACACAAATATCTTAGAATCCTCAATTTTCCAGCATCTCTTTATCTATTCCCACCTCTGCACAAACTACCCATTTTGCAAGTATATCTGTCAGACTAAGGAGTTTAAGAGTTCGGTGACAGGGAAGATCTATGCGATTCGTGATTTTATGAATTGCTGTACCAAGGAAGTTGTTTATCTCTGTAACTGTAGCTGTGGCAAACAATACATAGGCAAGACGACCAGAACACTTAGGGGATGTGCGACATAGACGTGACACCCCTCTTGCCAGGCATATCTGGATGGAACATGAGGGAGATGCCTCGGGTATGATGTTTCTGTGTAATGAAAAGATAAACTTGACATTAAGAAAGGGAAATCTTGATAAAAAATTACTTTGTAAGGAAACAGAGTGGACCTTTAGAATGAAAACGATACAGCCAGAGGGTCTTAACGAACTTCTATATTTTGGCTGTTTTATTTGAAATCTCCTGGTGCGTATATATTTAACGTGTCTTTGGTATCCTGTAGGCTCATAAGGATAGAAATAGGTGGTTGTATCTGGGCAGAATAGCCATTATTATATTATCTATTATCTCAGGGATTATATATATTCTTGATCCCGAAATTTTATACTCTTTGTATACATCTGTATTGATTCATTTTTTCAAATGATGTTTTTCTGTGTCCTATTGGGTATCCCTCTTTTAGATCTTCTTATGGGTATATTTGGCCCAATGAGGAATATGTAGGTGGTATACTGAAACGTTTTATTATCTGACCACCAAGATGTGATATAAATATATATAAGCTGTATGCTGTTTACCCTTAGTGATATGTATGCCTTATATCTATTTATTGATTTGGGTGTGAAAGCTGGGATCTGCGTGCCACTGATGGTGTAGGTTTGGCTTGTGGTGTTGAGCTGCGCTAATCTCTGGATGAAAGGAGGAATAGAACTGGACATCTTGCCCTATGCAACATCGTTGAGAATTGAGATGTATGTGGTGGGAGAGTCTGAGTGGGACGCGCAGATGATCTTGGCCGGTGATGATGCCGACGCATGCGCAGTAGATATGTGACGCTGAGCCTTCGGCGCATGCGCGGCAGAGAGGTGCTGGTTGTCATGGTGCCGCTCTTTGCCAGCGCATGCGCAGTAGCGACCTGAAGATGCCGAGTTATCGGCGCGTGTGCGGCTGAACGGCGCTGGTTGCCATAACGCTGCCTAAAGACGGCGCATGCGCAGTAGCGTTTTGAAGACGCCGAGTGGTGAGAACACCTGAGGACGGTAAACAGCGGTCATTTGGACCTATTTAAGATGGGATACAGGACATAGTAACATCAGCATATCAAGGAGACTATTATCTTGAGTCAGTGTGACGTCCCCTAGGAGATCCTCCTGATGAACCCCACAATATGGGGGGGGAAACGCGTCGAGGATAAGGTTTGATGTATCTTGAGATGATGTTGGATTAATGTATCTTATGTTCCCTACACGGACGATATATATAGATATTCAGCCCATAATTGAAAGAGAAAAATTGCAGTGTTCATATCAGTGGACTGTGAGCCTTTGAGTACTTTATTTGGGACTCTACAGGAATAGCGATAACTGTGTTTGGATTTTGAACTGATATATCTTTAAATACTGTACAGAAATATATATATGTTAATGTTTCTGGTGGTTGATAGGGATGCAAAGTGATTTCATAGGGTGAGCCTACAAAGACTAGGCCGTCCTTATCGGGACGATTACTTGGTCTATTTGAGGATAAGTGTAGGGAAAATAGATAGGGACAGTGTGTATTTGTATATATATAAAAATCGAGATAGACTTTCAGTGACTGGTTTGTTGTTCTAAATCCATATAGATACTATTTGTTCCTGAGGGAATTTTTCTGTGATTTTTTCTGTAGGTAGTCAGGGCCCCTTTAGTATTTAGGTAGCCAGGGCACCCTTTGTACTCAGGGCCCCCCTGTAGGTAGTCAAGGCGTCCCTTTACGTAGTCAGGGCCCCTTTTGTAGTCAGGGCCCCTTTTGTAGTCAGGGCCCCCCTTTGTTGCCAGGGCCCCCCTGTGTAGCCAGGGACCCCCTTGTAGCCAGGGCCCCCCCTTGTAGCCAGGGCCCCCCTTGTAGTCAGGGGCCCCCTGTAGGTAGCCAGGGCCCCCTGTAGGCAGCCAGGGCCCCCTAGGTAGCCAGGCCCCCCCCCCCCTTGTAGCCAGGGACCCCCCTTGTAGCCAGGGACCCCCTGTAGTCAGGGACCCCCTTGTAGCCAAGGACCCCCTGTAGTCAGAGCCCCCCCTTGTAGCCGGGTGTAGCCAGGGCCCCCGTGTAGCCAGGGCCCCCCCTTGTAGCCAGGGACCCCCTGTAGTCAGGGACCCCCGGGTAGCCAGGGCCCCCCCTTGTAGCCAGGGACCCCCTTGTAGCCAGGGCCCCCCATTGTAGCCAGGGACCCCCTTGTAGCCAAGGACCCCCTAGTAGCCAAGGACCCCCTTGTAGTCAGAGCCCCCCCTTGTAGCCAGGGACCCCTGTAGCCAGGGCCCCCCCTTGTAGCCAGGGACCCCCTATAGTCAGGGCCCCCCCTTGTAGCCAGGGACCTCCCTTGTAGTCAGGCCCCCCCCTTGTAGTCAGGCCCCACCCTTGTAGTCAGGCCCCCCCTGTAGTCAGGTGCCCCCTGTAGTCAGGGACCCCTTGTAGCCAGGGACCCCTGTAGTCAGGGACCCCCCTGTAGCAGGGACCCCCTTGTAGCCAGGGCCCCCCCTTGTAGCCAGGGACCCCCTTGTAGCCAGGGACCCCCTGTAGTCAGGGCCCCCCTGGAGTCAGAGTCCCCCCCCTTGTAGCCAGGACCCGCTGTAGTCAGGGACCCCCTGTTGCCCGGGACCCCCCTGTAGCCAGGGACCCTATTGTAGCCAGGGACCCCCTGTAGTCAGGGCCCCGCTGGAGTCAGAGTCCCCCCCCTTGTAGCCAGGGACCCCCTGTAGTCAGGGCCCCCTTGTAGCCAGAGACCCCCTTGTAGCCAGGGACCCCCTGTAGTTAGGGACCCCCTTGTAGCCAAGGACCTCCTGTAGTCAGAGCCCCCCCATGTAGCCAGGGACCCCTTGTAGCCAGGGATCCCTTGTAGCCAGGGCCCCCCCTTGTAGCCAGGGACCCCCTGTAGTCAGGGACCCCCTTGTAGCCAGGGTCCCCCCTTGTAGCCAGGGACCCCCTTGTAGCCAGGGCCCCCCCTTGTAGCCAGGGACCCCCTTTTAGCCAAGAACCCCCTTGTAGCCAAGGACCCCCTGTAGTCAGAGACCCCCCTTGTAGCCCGGGACCCCGGGTAGCCAGGGCCCCCCTGTAGTCAGGGCCCACCCTTGTAGCCAGGGCCCCCCCGTGTAGTCAGAGCCCCCCTTGTAGTCAGAGCCCCCCCTTGTAGCCAGGGCCCCTCTTGTAGTCAGGGACCCCTTTGTAGCCAGGGACCCCATGTAGTCAGGGACCCCCTGTAGCCAGGGACCCCCCTGTAGCCAGGGACCCCCTTGTAGCCAGGGACCCCCTGTAGTCAGAGTCCCCCCTTGTAGCCAGGAACCCCCTGTAGTCAGGGCCCCCCTGTAGTCAGAGCCCCCCACTTGTAGCCAGGGACCCCCCTGGTAGCCAGGGTCCCGCTGTAGTCAGGGACCCCTTTGTAGCCAGGGACCCCCTTGTAGCCAGGGACCCCCCGTAGACAGAGTCCCCCCTTGTAGCCAGGAACCCCCTGTAGTCAGGGCCCCCCTGTAGCCAGGGACCCCCTGTAGGCAGGGCCCCCCTTGTAGCCAGGGACCCCCTGTAGTCAGGGACCCCTTGTAGTCAGGGCCCCTTTTGTAGCCAGGGCCAGCCTTTGTAGCCAGGGACCCCCTTGTAGCCAAGGACCCCCTGTAGGCAGAGCCCCCACTTGTAGCCAGGGACCCCTTGTAGCCAGGCCCCCCCTTGTAGCCAGGGACCCCCTTGTAGCCAGGGCCCCCCCTTGTAGCCAGGGACCCCTTGTAGTCAGGGCCCCCCCTTGTAGCCAGGGCCCCCCCCCTTGTAGCCAGGGACCCCCTTGTAGCCAGGGACCCCCTGTAGTCAGGGACCCCCTTGTAGCCAAGGACCCCCTTGTAGCCAGGGACCCCCTGTAGTCAGGGACCCCCTTGTAGCCAAGGACCCCCTATATTCAGAGCCCCCCCTTTTAGCCAGGGACCCCCTGTAGTCAGGGCCCCCCTTGTAGCCAGGACCCCCTGTCGTCAGAGCCCCCCCTTGTAGCCAGGGACCCCCTGTATCAGGGCCCCCCTTGTAGCCATGGACCCCCTGTAGTCCAGCCCCCTTGTAGCCAGTGCTCCCCTGTAGTCAGAGCCCCCCTTTGTAGCCAGGGACCCCCTGTAGCCAGGGACCCCCTGTAGTCAGAGCCCCCCCTTGTAGTCAGGGACCCCCTGTAGTCAGAGCCCCCCCTTGTAGCCAGGGACCCCCTGTAGTCAGAGCCCTCCCTTGTAGCCAGGACCCCCGGTAGTATCAGAGCCCCCCCTTGTTGCCAGGGACGCCCTGTAGTCAGAGCCCCCCTTGTAGTCAGGGACCCCCTTTAGTCAGAGCCCCCCCCCTTGTAGTCAGGGACCCCCTGTAGTCAGGGACCCCCTGTAGTTAAAAAAAACAAAACAAAAAAACAACAACCATCACTTACCTGGCTCCGGCTCCCGCTCCTGGCAGGTCCCGGCCACTCCGAGCTCCCCGCCGGCTCCGTACTGCCGCCCTGCATAGCGGCGTGGTGGAAGTGATGTCACCTGCGCCGCCTACGTCAGCAGTAGGGGCCGCGCTGGCAGGCTGAAGGCCTAACACCTTCAGCCTGCCAGGAGAGCAGCGGAGCACAGCGCTACTGGCGCTGCGCTCCGCTGACACCGCGCAGCCCCGGGAGTCGGGGACATCAGTCCCCAACTCCCGGGACGGTCTCTGGGCGCTCGGGACGCGTCCCGGGTGCTCAGGGACCGGATGCGCGGACGGGCCCCGGGGAGCGGCGGCACTGCCTCCGGGGCCCCCAGCGGCTCGGGGGGCCCACCGGGAATTCCCCGGTCCCCCGCGGCCCAGTCCGAGCCTGAGTACAGCGTCACATTGATATGGTTATCTAAATATTGGTACAAACATTTTTCCAAACAGTTGTTTGTAAGTAGAGCAATGCCAGGATGCTTGTTGCTCATGCTGCTGTGAGCAGCTTGCATTGCCTAAATGTGCTACCATGGACTACAGTGTCATTGGACTTGTGCGGTGCTAATTGGACAGTGGTTTTCCTTTGATATTCGCCTTCAGTTGTGTAATGAGACGTCTGTTGAAAAGTATAAGGCCATGTCCCCATGGCCAAACCGCAAACCGTCTTAAAAACTTTTACACGGGCCGCTATTTAAAACCCATGTAGCAGTCCCCACTGCATGAGTTTTCCGCCTGGTGGTTTTTCAAACCGCCGGCAGCCCGGAAAACATTGTGCATGTTCATTGTTCCATCCGGAGAAAAGAAGTCCCCTTGCGGCCCTGTGCACGGCACAAAACCTGGACAAATACTGGTCGGATAAACCGACTGGTATTTGTCCTGTACCATGGGGAGGCGCCCTTATGGGCCAGAGTAAAAAAGTGCAATTTTTAAAAAAAAGCATTTAGCTTCACATTTTGATTAAAACAATAGTTTGTTTTCTAAAGCCCTCCCCAATGTAAATGTATGTCGGATGTGGGGTTTGGAGTTAGCTCAGTAGCTAAGCCTATACCATTCACTTAGGTTAATTACAGCTGACATCTGTCATCAGTAGTCTGGATTTAAGAAAACACAGATTATGACCAAATAAAAACTTACATGGTGAAATCAGTAGATGTATTATAAGTGGTGTAATAGTAGGTTACACTTTAAAGGGGGTTTTACACTATAATGAGTAGCTATCAACATGTAGGGAATGGTAAATTAAGTCTTTTACCAAAGACATTGCTCTTTTGATTCTTTCCTGGTCAGGCGATAATGTCTCTAGCTTGCCATCCATATCAACCTTTCTGATTAGACAGAAGCAGGGAGTAATGTTGCCATGGTCAGGTAAAATCTCTAAAAAGATTAGCTTGTTTGTTTTTGATAAGAACTTGTTTTTACATACAAAGTTAACCCAAACAGGGAAGGACGGCACTGGTTATCCTTAAATCACAGATAAAATGTTTCTTTATTTTTCAACATATAAAAAAGACAGCCTATAGCGGGCATTCGGCAAATTCAAAATTAGAGATTTAAAAAAAAAAAAAAAAACACCACATGCTTGTTTTTACTCCTTGGGAGTCCTAAACATGGAATAAAAAGTGATTTAAAAGCCTTAATTACCCTAAAGTGGTGCCAATAAAGAGTGCAGCCCAACTTCAAAAAACAAACCCTCACACAATGGAATAAAAAAACTTAAGTTATTGATCTCAGAGTTAATGCAAAGCTCATTTAAAAAAAATGTTTAGATTAGAAAAAATTAGAAAAAAAGTAGAAAAACATAACAAAAACTATATAAACTTGGTATCACCAGAATCAAACTAGCCAGCAGAATAAAATTAAAATAGTGACCATACAAATGATGCCATTAAACAGCTCATGCTGCAAAAACAAGCCCTTTGGTCAATGGAAAAATTTAAGAGGTTTGGCACTGGAAGGATGAAAAACAAAAATTGCTGTATTAGGAAAGGGTTAAATCCCTAAAAGTAAACGTTTATTAGTGTATGAAATATTTTCCCCACATGTCTTGATTATAAGAAAAAGTATCCATGTGTTGAAATGCAAAACATATGTTTAGCTTTATATTTGTATATAAATATTTGTATTATGTTCTCTAGAGTCTAACACAAACAGAAATTTAGAAAGTTGGAATTTCAGTGATTACAAGGTTAGCCACAAGTAAGGAACAGAATTCAAGAAGGAAAGAGGTATATGTATAAATATAGGTATGAATACTCACCTCTACTGAAAATAGGAAAAATGCCCCCCATCCCAATTATAAAAAAAGTTAAATGGGTTTCCTCACCAAGTAAAATTGACAGGGGAAACTTGCAAATTGATTAGTAAACATTTTCACCATTCATCATTATTAAAAGTGCTGTCCCATTTTTGTTTTAGCTGCTACGTTAGTGATCGACCAGTGATTAGAGCTCCTCAGACCCGGCCACACATACTCAGACAACCCTTTTCCTCTCAGGCATCTACTGTCAGTCTCTTCCCTGCCTAGTAATCACACACACTCACTGCTGAATGAGTGTTCAACGCCATGTGCTGTCATTCTAGTCCTGTCCTCTGTACTCCTTTGTAATTAGTCAAACAATGCAGAAAAATGGTAACTCCCCCCTTCTGGACAGCTTGCCCTGTGTATGTTTTATTAGGCAGTCTACCTAAACAAATTATGTAGCGAGCACTTTCCTGCAGTTGGCCCATTTCTACTAAGCTTCAGTCACTTAGCCAATCTCCCCTGCACATTGCTTACCGTGAGCACGTCTTATCTTATAGGCAAGATAGTGCCCCTGAGACAAAACAAACTATTCTTCAAAGAATGTTGTTTGTAAATAAACTTGACACTTATTTTAAATTGTGTATATTAGGCCTCGTTCACACGACTGATTCTGGGACGGATTTCAGCCGTATTGCGCGTCGTATTGCGCTCCAATACGGCTGAAATCCGTCCCAGGCATTACGGTAATCCACAGTTCTCATAGAGAACTATGGATTCCGTCTCCCCTCCCCGTTCAGTGAATACGCCGAGCGGGGAGAAAGTGACATGCACATTACCCCCCCCCCCCACCCCCACCTGCCCCTGCTGCACGGCACACGACATCCGTCCCGCCACTACGGCGTGAATAAGCCGTTTGAACTTAGCCTTATTGTAGTCAAAGGTCTGGTTATGTAAAGTCAAGAGTTCTAAAACACAAGAACTGTACTAACCTCTATTGTGACTTAGTAGTTAGTATATAATATATAATATATATATATATATATATATATATATATATATATATATAAATATATTGTGAGACTCACACTCATCCAGCCGCCAGCTTGGACAGTCTCAGGGGATCCTTTACGTCACTCCAACACCAGGGAAGTAGATTTAAACTGGCCTCAACCAGCTTTATTGAGGCACAGGTTTCAGTATAGAATCAAACATGAACAAACAAAACCTCAGCCGTCCAGCCACTAGTAGGGATGAGCGATTATAATCGACACAGTTGAAATCGGCACGATTTTTAGGCTGATTGGAAATTTCTGATCACGCGATATTTTAGGTGACAATCTTACAGATAATCTATTACTATCGCGCCATTTTCGGTGCTTCCTGTCATTTTGGCGGCCAGCAAATCAGCTTAGAGCATAGAGCAGGGTGAGCTGGGTGTGTGACGTCAGGACTGTGATGTGTATGGTTGTCATTGGCTGAAAAAAATCACATGACCTTGTTTTGCATAGAACAGCATTTCCTGTTCAGTATCAGTCTTTCAGTGTCTATCACTAGAGCAAGACGTGTGCTGTGTGTCTCTCAATACAGCTCAGCTCAGAGACACAGTTCATCTCTTTATTCATACAGACAACTATGCTTTTAGCTGTGAACATTATAATATAGGTAGATTAGAAAATTTCAGTTCTTAGTTAGTTACACAGAGACTTTTAAAGAAGCATCTAGTGCTGTACAGCCACGGGGGAGGTGGGAGGGGCGGACAGACAGAAAGACAGACAGACAGGCTTTGGAAAGGAGGGTGTATATTGTGCAGCCCAGACTCTACTTTGAACCTGCATTGAAATGGCATTTTTTTTACCACTTTTTGGCCAGCACACCTCGCACCTGAGGTGAAATTGTACCTTTTATTTTGTGCATCCCAGTTTTTTTCAAAGAGCCACCTTGTACTTAAATTTGGATACAGAAATTTTATAGTAACTGTTGGCGTATTTCATTGGTGCAAAAACCACCTTTTGTTATCCGTATAACTTTTAAATAGCTGTTTTTTTATAATTTTTTTGGGTCATGCTGCTGTGTAATGCAGCTATACTACAGGTCCTATTATAAAAAATGTGGTTTCTAACAGACATTTGTTCTTCACAATTGTCAACAGTGGCTCAAGGGTGATGTTTTGAAATTTATGGGGCATGGTGCTGTCAAAAACAGGAATAGGTAGGACACTGTTAATGGACACATATTGCAAAATGACTTGTTTTTTGCAAGATCTTTAACATAGCTAGCAATTCCTCTAGTGAGACAACCAGTTTAATACAATTAAAAAAAAGAGAAACAAAGAGATGGGGGGATTCCCCCTTTTTAAAAAAAATTTTTTTTTTCTAGAATTAAATACTAAAAAATTGAAAAGTAAAAAAATAGCTGATAAAAAATTTTCCCCCTCTGTTTTTGTAAAAGGGGAGGAAAAGGAAGATTTAAAACTATGGGGGTTTAAATTTAAAAAGGGGCTTTGGTGTAGGAGCACTTTCCCCCACCCCGAGAAAGAGCCCAATTTCCCCAACATTGGGAGTAAAATGAGAAAAAATCCCAAAAAAAAAGGGCCCCTGGGGTGAAACAGGAAGGTCAACCACCGCTTTTTCCCAAGTAAACCCCTAAATTTGGGGTCCGCATTTCAAAACGGGGGGTTCAAGCGCTCTCGTGGGGGCCCAAAAAATTTTTCTCAAGTGCTACCCAGGTTTTGGGATGGGCACTGGGGGAAGGCTGGGGGGTTTTTAGCTACATTTCCCGTTTCCCGCATTGCTTCACACGTGTTTTCTTTTCCCGCGTCATAAGGGCATTTTTTGCCTTTAATTAATGGATGACGGGATGCCCCCCCTGGGCTTCACCGCACCCACTGTAATGGGGCCCCTACTAGTTTAACCTGCGTGTTAATAGATGACAGACGCCACCCCCTTGCTCCACCAAAACCCACTGAAAAGCCCAGCTCTGAACTGAAATTTCGTTATCCATGTTCCTTCCTCACCTCCCTTTGGGATCAGAAATTTCCTTCAACCCAAATTTGACAGAAGAATGCGGGAAATTTTCAACAGGCCTCTTTGCCCCTTATGGGGACTTCTGTTTTGTTTTGTTTTCACATTCAAATTTTTGGGAAAGGGGAACAATGTCACCAGTAAAAATTTGGCATGTAGCCTAGCAGAAAGCTTTTGTTGGAAAACTAGTTGTTTTTTAATATAGTTTTTTTCCCTTTATTGCAAAATTTTTCTGCTGTGGCCCAAATAAGGGGCCCCTGGGCGGGTTTTTGAGTCATGTGCGTTCCCAGGATAGGATAGTCAATGCCCAAAATTTCATTTAAAAACGTTCAAAAAACACTTTTTTCAGGCATTTTTTAAATCTGGGGGGCCCAAGCGGGTTTGAGGGTCATGCTGCGGTCCAGGACAGGAAAAAGTCAATGTCCATTTAACTAAAAGGGGGGGTTCAAAGACTCCTTTTTCCGGCACTTTTTAATCTGTGGGTAAAGCATTTTTGGGGGCATGTTTTTGGTTTACAGGGCAGGTATAGTCATGCCCAGTTCAAACAAAATGGTGGTTTTAAAAAGATTTCCTTTTTCCCTGCATTTTTTTAATCTGGGTTTTAAGACGGGGTTAAAAAGGGGTCATGCTGCGATCCAGGACAGGCATATTTCAATATCCGTTCAACTAAAATAAAGGTTAAAGGGACCCCTTTTTTCCCGGCATTTTTTAAAATCTGGGGTTTCAACGGGTTTGGGGGCCAGGGCAGCCAGGACAGGAAATATTTCATTGTCCATTTAAAACAAAAAATGGTGGCAAAAAAACCCCTTTTTTCCGGGCCTTTTTTTTTTTAAATTGGGGGCAGCCGGGTTTAAGGGGTCTTTACTGCAGTCCGGGACAGGTAAAGTAAAAGTCAAGTTCAACTAAAATGGTAGTTCAAAAACCCCTTTTTTTTCTGGAAATTTTTTTAAATCTGTGGGTCAGACAAGTTTAATGGTCATATTGCGGTCCAGGACAGATATAGTCAATGTCCAGTTCAACTAAAATGGTGGTTCAAAGATTCCTTTTTCCGGCACTTTTTAATCTGTGGGTAATGCAGGTTTGAGGGTCATGCTGTGGTACAAGACAGGTATAGTCGATGTCCAGTTCAACTAAAATGGTGGTTGAAAGACTCCTTTTTCCGGCACTTTTTAATCTGTGGGTCAGACAAGTTTAATGGTCATATTGCGGTCCAGGACAGATATAGTCAATGTCCAGTTCAACTAAAATGGTGGTTCAAAGATTCCTTTTTCCGGCACTTTTTAATCTATGGTTCAGACAGGTATAAGGGTCATGCTGCGGTCCAGGACAGGCATAGTCAATGTCCAGTTCAACTAAAATGGTGTCTCAAAGACTCCTTTTTCCGGCACTTTTTAATCTGTGGTTCAGACAGGTATAAGGGTCATGCTGCGGTCCAGGACAGGTATAGTCAATGTCCAGTTCAACTAAAATGGTGGTTCAAAGACTCCTTTTTCCGGCACTTTTTAATCTGTGGTTCAGACAGGTATAAGGGTCATACTGCGGTCCAGGACAGGTATAGTCAATGTCCAGTTCAACTAAAATGGTAGTTCAAAGACTCCTTTTTCCGGCACTTTTTAATCTGTGGGTCATGCTGGTTTGTGGGTCATGCTTTGGTACAGTACAGGTATAGTCAATGTCCAGTTCAACTAAAATGGTGGTTGAAAGACTCCTTTTTCCGGCACTTTTTAATCTGGCGGTCAGACAGGTTTAATGGTCATATTGCGGTCCAGGACAGGTATAGTCAATGTCCAGTTCAACTAAAATGGTGGTTGAAAGACTCCTTTTTCCGGCACTTTTTTAAATCTGGGGGTCATGCAGGTTTGGGGCTCATGCTGTGGCCAGGACAGGTATAGTCAATGTCCAGTTCAACTAAAATGGTGGTTGAAAGACTCCTTTTTCCGGCACTTTTTAATCTGTGGGTCAGACAGGTTTAAGGGTCATACTGCGTTCCAGGACAGGGATAGTCAATGTCCAGTTCAAGTAAAATGATTGTTCAAATAATACTGCCTTCTGGCACTTTTTAATTTGTGGGTCATGCAGATTTAAGGGTCATGCTGCGGTACAAGACAGGGATAGTGAATGGTCTTTTACTTTTTTTCTGTGACTTTTATAACCTAATTGTGTTGCCTAAGATGTAGCACGTATCCATTTGACTGTTGTGGATGTTAATTCCAGATTCTCCAGCCCTGTTTGGGTGTAAGAATGAAGGTGTTGTTCCTCTCCCATAGACTTTAATGGTCATCGGCGATAATCTATTATCGACTAACGGATATCGGCATGATAATTGACGATATCGGCTATCGACCCGATGACGATAGTCAACACAATCGCTCATCACTATAAAGGAATATTAGAAGGAAAACAATCATGACTTTAATCGCACCAAAGGGTATACGACAGTAGATTCGACAGTAGCACTGATGCCATTTAACAAAACCAGATCCAAGAGTGCTTTAGTGTGCATAAAGAGCTGGCACTGGTGCATAGCTTCCAAAGGGGACAACTTTTAAGGCACCTGCAGTGAAATTAAACAACGGGGTATGTGGCTTTTATAGTGCGATGAGTTTCAGAACTTTATGGTCAGAACTCTATTTTTGTGTTTGATTGTAAAGTGCTACAGAATATGTTGATGCTTTTTAAATAAAAATAATGTTGTTTCCGTCTAAACTCCAAATGCTATACTCTGAGCCGGAACAGTTTAAGCACTAACTATATTCTGCTGCCAGCGAGTAAGAAGTTATATAAACTCAGCTTGACATTAATGGTGGTATGCTGGATATCTTCCCTATTACTGTATGCACTATGTCACTCTATCGCTCATCCAAAATAAACTTATGTTTGGACATAGAAGATGTATATACTGAGATGGCCTCACAGTGAGTATTAATGTTACTGACCTGTCTATTTCCTTTGCTCTTAAATAACCACATCACAGCTCTTTACCTTTTTGGATCTGGGTGTTGAAAACATTTTGACAGAATGTTTTAATTTGCAGAATTCACATTTCAGCAATTCTAATAGAAAATGTAACACCTGCTTCTATGAGTCATGAGCTGTTTTTATTTTAGCGCATACATTCCCCTATGACTTATTCTTACTATTAGAATGTCCTGAAGGGACCCTCAAACATGTTATAATACACCACTGAGGACATTTTATTTTCACCCATGACTATTCAAGTTCATACAACTTGATTGTCAGTCTCTATAATCTGTGAGTATGGTTTAAATGGATTTTCCAGACACAGTAATTGCAAATAAAACAAGAGGTGTCACCAAAATATTTTTTCAGCTTAATAGTAGATGATTCTATGTACATTATTTTTTTTAGAATCCAATGAAGCTGATTGGATACAGACACTGTTGCACTACTTTTTCCATTGTTACTTTGTTTACTTTATGAAATATGAAGGATCTTTCTAAATAGTTGTAATTTAAACTTCCAACTATTTTGTTGCTGGAGTTCTTCTTCTAGCAGAATTTCAAACAAATCCATCAAACTAATACTCCTGTTCTGTGTTCTCCTCAGTGTTAAAGATTGCAGCAGTGAGGGAGAGAAAGTTGTGCACGTCAGACCAAAGGATAGAGAGGCTGGACAGCATCCAGGGAGCACAGCTCATACAGACCGTAGGTAGGGACAAAGCACACACAGTACAGTTTACAGGCTGACAATCTGAGGCCAAGTACAAGTGTAGAGAGAAAGCAGAACACTCATGGCAAATTCGAGACTTCCCTATTGCACTTGCTAACTCTCCTGGAATGTCTTGAACACTCATGGAAAAAGAGCAGTCCTCCCAGACTCCAAGAAAAGTAGGCAAATCTTTTGCATGCTGAGATGGGCTCAAAAATGGTGACCACACCATCCTCAGTAGTAGAGGGTTGAAGAATGGTTTAACCCCCTATTTGCTGCAATCAATTAGTTATGGTATCTAGGATGTTAACAGAGGATAAAGGCTACCTATCAACCATTGGCACCCCTGCAATCACTCAAAACAGAAGTGTTAAAATTGCAGACCTGGACATTACTAGACCCCCAGCTGCCATTCCAGTCACTTGGCACCCTGCAACTGCATCATGGGGCAAACCGTTTGGGTGACAGGGAGTTGTAATGGCTTAGATACCACAATCGCTACTGACTAAAATACAAACACTTTCTCAAATATGCTTCATTAGGAAAATCAAAGCATTTCACCTGTAATTCTGTTTCTAAACAAAGCGCTGGCCCTTGGGCCAAGTTGGCATATGACAGCTTGATGTATCACTGTGTTGACAGTTGTATGAAATATCCTGCTTCTGAGCTGGGAGAACCCACTGTGCAGGGGGGAGCCTTTAAGTCTACATCATGTGCAAACCAGCAGCAGTGTGATATAGATGCCTGTGTTCTGTGGATGAGGAGGCTGAAGCAACAGTTAAACTCTTTCACACTATGTCCTCAGTGTGCTGTGCCTGTTGTACTCTATGTAGTGAGCGACTCAGATTAACCGGCACAAGTATCTATGCCCTCAGCTCCCCCTGCACAGTTGGTATCTCCCAACAGAATGATAAGATTCTCTTGAGCTACAAGGTGAAAGTAAGACCTGTTCCCCTGTAAAACTGAGGGAAATCCTCTGGATTGCTAATGACATGTATTTGAGAAAAGTCTTATAATTTTATCTACTATCAACTTTTGTGTGTTTGTGTGGAGGTGAAAGGTACTCTTTAACGGGTTGTTCCCACTACAGACTTTGATGGTGTATTAATAGGATACGCCATTAAAGTCTGATAGGTGTAGGTCCCACGCCTAGAGCTCATAACTATCTCCTAATGAAATACCATGAAGGTCTTTGGTGGGAACACCCCTTTAACTCTATCCCTGGCCAGGTAAGTGTGAGCTGTAGTTAACAGCCACCAGCAGACAAGTATTGAGTGGGTTCAGTTCTTAATCCCATTGTGTACTTCCTGCCCCAACATCATGATATACCATTTTATCTGATGTCAAGAAGAAATTAATTTGAACCAGATTGGAATTTAACATCCTTTAGTATTAAACCATTCATTTCTAGCTTATTAGTATTACCATTGTCTAGAGTAGAGAGGAAACACATAACACAAGAGACACATGACACTAACAATAGGATGTGATCTTTATACAGAGTTAAGGTCTACATTTGGAGCCTATACTTGCTTTTGCAGTATAACAGTTTTTAAATAAATATCCTACTCAAGTTGCATTTATCAGCTTCAAGAGTTGGTTATACAGAGGTTCAATAATTATGCTGATAGTATACATTTGAAAATCTTTCCAAATTTAAAATGGCAAGAGCTGTGACTGGGGTTCTGTGAGTCTTTTTATATTTAGGGTAAATTTCAATCTTTCTGTTTCTTTTGCATATACATTGTGCTTTACTAAAACTGAACAAGCAGGGGGTGCAAGGGAATGTTCTTTCATCGTAGATGTAACATATATGTCAATTGAAAACTAAACACCATAGCCCCTTCTTTGTGGCACATAGCAAGCAGTATCATTTTTTTTTAAATGATTGAAGATCTAAAACCACTTCTGCTCATAAATAGAGAAATTCTAGTTATAAACTTTTACAAGCAAATTGCTGGTAATAATTCAAATACCTCATATCATCTTTTAAGTAGCTTCAAGGTGTTGCTTACTCTTAATTTATTTTCAGGCATTATCTATATTTAGCACTGCACTGCAAAGGTACAACTCAAAACAGCTATTTCCAAGTCCTACTGCTGAATTATTATAGGTATATTTCCTTTTTAACAGGATGACATTTACATTGACATGAATGAAATCTCAATTCATTTGATATAAGCACCATTGGAAAAACATAGAAATGTTTGCTACTTTTAAAACTACCTCCCATAAAAGTAAAAAAAAAGACTTGCATCAGTGCAAAGGCTATGCTTATTATAAAAATATAGAAGAAGGACAGTCAAAAAAATTCTGGCAAGATGCAGACAATCTGTAATGCTGTAAAAGCGAGGGAAATGGCTGATGACATAACACCCATGAACAGATATTCTCACACCATCCAACAGATTTATCTGCTTAGCATTACCTTTGCTTATGCAATGGACCAGAGCGGAGGAGAGGATGGGAGTCTTAGTTGCATGTGTCATGGTGGCTATACTCCAACCATACCTCTCATGCCCTTTCCGGGACCAAAACAGTTAATAGAGGGGACCTGCAGCTTAGAAGATGTTTTTACCCCTGGGGCACATTCCATTATGGTGGTTGTAGTCCCTCCAGCTGTGTGATGGTGTTATGAAGTGCCCATAATGTAATGCAAGTTCACAGACAGGATAGCAGGGATGAAATTAACAATGGTAAAACATTAACTCTTTCTTTATTCCCATGCAAGGTGACAAACATGGCATCCCTCTTTTATCAGTATAAACACTTCAGCAGCAGCAGTATTTCACAGACACATTAGACCAAAAGGTTATCTAGAGGTCAGCAAATCAAACCCAGGCAATACATTCACAGCACAAATATGTCATTACAGTGAATACACAACATCATAACTCTCATCATTGTGTAAATATCTGTAATGTACCTAAACTGGTTAACCTAGTGTGAAAAGGTTAATCCTGTACATTACCCTCTGATTAGTCAAAATGGTTCTAGTTTACTGTATTGTACTTTATTCATTCCAATAAAGCAATAATTAGTCATATGGTCCAGGACCAAAACAGTTAATAGAGGGGACCTGCAGCTTAGAAGATGTTTTTGCCCCTGGAGCACACTCCATTATGGTGGTTCTAGTCCCTCCAGCTGTGTGATGGTGTTATGAGATGCCCATGATGTAATGCAGGTTTACAGACAGGAGAGCAGGGATGACATTAACAATGGTAAAACATTAACTCTTTCTTTATTCCCATTCAAGGTGACAAACATGGCATCCCTCTTTTATTAGTTTTTCAGTCCTTTCTCTACTTGTTACAGCTATCAGCCAGGAGTGGTCCCATATAACCTGTCCCTTAGTTGAATGCAGCTTATACATCAAGGATCTCTCTAACCTCACGAGAACTGACATCGTAGAAAGCTATTTTCTAGCTTTGACTTCAAGCAGTAAACAGCATTAAACCACAGGAGAATTGGACTTTGGGTTAGATGAGCCAGGCCAGAAGCAAATTATGGGCATCATATGGTCTGCAGGATTGTATGTAAGTTTGAGTGCATATCCTAGCGAGAAGGGTATTGGCAATTATCCAAGTAATCTTGCTGTCATGTTTCCAGACTTTATACGCTGGGGTTTTCAATGGAGTCTTTAGACACACGTCTATTGTTTACAATTGGGTTATTTTGGGTAGCTTAAGATAATAATATTTGGTACCATATATTGGCATTATTTGACCAATGTATAGCTGTATTATTAAGCTTCTTTGGCTGTATTTATACACTGGTTGTCAGTGTTGTTAAGACATGATATTATGTGATTATTCACGCATGCAAAGCAATTTCAGTTTGGTCCATTTGTGGTGCTTTAATCTGTCTATAATTTTGTCAGAATGCAAACTAAATGTCTACAATCTACTGGAAGTGCCTAGGTCAGAATGAGTGGCAAATATCGGCCAGCGTATACACAAGTGGACGAGGAACAGTTTGGGCTATAATTCAGCAATTTCTTGAGCTAAAATATATGTCATACATCATACTGAAAATATAAAGCACTGCTACTACTCGAAAACCAGAACAAGCATATCCTAAGGAATGGAGTCATTAATGATGCTATGAAAAAGAGACAAAAATGACCTGCTAACAATATGAAATAAATTGACTGCATGACTGCAATACAAATTCAATCTCTATAGTGCAGCAACTATAGACTACATGAGTCGTTTGATTCTGAACAAAGAACAAGTAAACTTTCCCTTACAACACAACCTGCCTGTGCCCGTTTAGGTGGATGAAATTTTAGTATCTCAATGGACCTAGGCATTTGGTGTTTTCTCATTCCGATATTTTTTCACCTTCTCGGTCTATGATTTAAGATAGGGCATGTCCTTGTGAGCTTTTAATTCAAGTAGAAATAAGCAGCAATGTAGATAATGCAGTTCGGCTGTTCTGATCAGATAACAGCCGAGGCCCATCATGGGAGCCTTCACTAAAGCTACATGTGAGTAGGAGGTTTTAATGATTATTGTGGGTTCTAATGCCCATTTAGGGCTTTCTTCATTTAACGATTCCTTTGTTTTTCTTCCCTAGGGAATAGATGTCCTTGTGTCATCTGGTACTGTAGGACTATTTTGTAAGTCTGTTTTGTATTACACCAGATGCTTCTAATCAGTTATATACAAATGTACAGCTGGATATATGATTTGATTAGTCTGCAAGCATTTGTCTTATTGTTATTTGCTGATGTGTCCATTAACTAATTAGATACCATTTTCTGCCTGAGAATAATATGGTTACAATTTTCATCTGCTCCCTGATCCATATTGGATTTGACATTACAATATGAAATTTCAACACTGATACAATTTTATTTTATATTTCATTTTATCACATTCTATTGAGTTGGCGTTTGTGGTTTTGTATGATGCAAGATAGTGAAGGTTTCATTATCCATGTTCGGCTCTACAATGGTTTACTTTTTTTGTGGGTACATGACCGACAAATGTTGCCTGTTTATGTAAATTAGTTGGCAAGCATAAAATATATTTTGTACAGCTGTGGTTTATCTAAAGCCAAACTCCCTGTGTTTGTGTTTTTATTATTCTTGGCTGTGAATGCTGGGCCAAAAAGTAAT
Source organism: Phyllomedusa bahiana (assembly GCA_025379985.1). NCBI lineage: Eukaryota > Metazoa > Chordata > Amphibia > Anura > Hylidae > Phyllomedusa > Phyllomedusa bahiana. The sequence goes on along the minus strand of JAODAL010018689.1, from coordinate 22,993 downwards.
AAAGAAAACACTTAAGCAATGGTTATGTTCAGTTATAGGACTATAATCCAACCTTATTCCATAATTGTAATTAACAGCTTTAATCATGTTTCAAAGTCAGACGAGCCGGAATCATCACAATTATCCAGGTAATAATGAAATCGGAAACACTGAAAACACTTTGGTGCTAATCCAAAAACTCTTAGTGCAGGTTCAAAAAGTTTTGGCAATTGTTTTTATCTTTAAATATAATCTTTTTCCCTTGCTCCGAGCAACTTGTTAAAAATCAGTTGTTTCTACATGTCAGGAAACAGTTTGTTTCTACATAATTTTATGCATAATTCTATTTCAACTTCCTCTATTACCATGTTGAACATAAATCTGTAACACATTTCTTATTAAAGAAAATATTGTCGTCTGGCGTGAATACATTTCTGAAAAATACATATTTATTAACTGACCTGCTGGGTGTATGCACTTGCTTTGTTCTGGGGAGAGAAAATTAAATGTATTTACAGAAAAGAACATTTTGATATGTTTTCAGTCATGTAAGAATCACGTTGTCAATATCTTCTGGTAAAAAACATTTCTATGAAGTTTGACCATCCGAACTTAACATAAGTTGAATGGATCCACAGAATCGCCATAGAGGTAATTGTTTTTATAGTTCTACAATTATCAGAAGCCACCAGGGAGATGTAATGTGTTTTTTATTTTGAGATATACCATACAGTGGTCTCTCATGTTACAATGGCCTCAGGATACAATATTTTCAACATACAATGGTCTTTCTTAGGATATTGTATCTTGAACCACACTCACAGTATAATGTCACAGACATTGACGATTTGCAGGAAAAGGGATTGTACATATGACTTGTAAGATATCTGTACTAGTGAAGTGCATGCATTGATTGGCAGTCTAGTAGCACCTTTCCACAGTACAGTACTACATATTCCATGCGGCTCTTTGCTTTTATCAGGATGAGCATCTCATTTAGACAACAGGTGAGAGCAGACCCATTGTTTTTCTTGTACATTGTGTATAAGGTACATGACGAAAAAAAGCTCCTATCCACAAAAAGGAAAAAAATTTCCACAATCCAGCAGCTCTTTCTGACTGTTAAATGTAAGGACTTGTTTTATATGTATTAGTTACAGTATTTGCTTAATTTTCTCTAATCTTCATTTTGCATTGTGTTAGATTAACAATTTTGAGCTTTGAAGCCAATTACTAGTTTTCTATAGAGTTATGGTTTTAACATACAATGGTTATCCAGAACCAAGTGATCAGTTTATTTTGTATGTTGTATAATGCAATCTCTACAATCTTTTATATGTATTGTATTGTATATTATATTAAGTAACAACAAAATTTTTTTGGCTTAGTCTAGGTTAAAATCTGTGTTAGAGTTTCTATTCAAAGTCTCTGTTGTAAAAGTGGCTTGAAATCCATTACATCATGGACACCAATGGCGCCTGATGGATCCTATTGACTAGTAGGTTCTGTCAGGTTACTGTCATGTCCATCATGTTACAGAAAAAATAGCACTGCAAGTTGCATTATTTTTTCCATAATTCCTAAGGAATCTGAGAAGGAGGCTCTCAACGTAACCTCCGACACATCATAACATTTATGGCAAAAGAAAATAATGTCACCAGACAGCAATGTCAGATTGTTACTGGCATGCAGTTATTTCTGAGGCAGATATTTAAATGATTACAGATTACATGATTATGCTGAGTCTTGCCACAAGAGGTAGTAAAGGTGCTTGGACCACCATCCTGTAAAAAGACTCTCAGAGGTTACTTTTGGGTAGTGAACATCTTAGTGAGAGACCACTGACTGCTAGACATGCATGTATGATGCGACTGCATGTATAATGCAAGACATTTTGCCCAGTTGACAAACTTTGAGATGGAGTCCATCACTGGTCTGACAGAAGCAGGATGGTCATTTTTACTAAATTCCCACCATCTAGCCCTTTCTGACTAAGCTGTTAGAGCATGTTGGAAACAGTTATATGAGGGCACACACACAGGGAAGCAATTATGTGAGGGCACACACACAGGGAAGCAATTATGTGAGGGCACACAAACAGCTCCAGATGACTCTAAATGGCCAAGACAGATCACCAGTAGAGATAGAGTAGAGTAAAATTATTTGATCCACCAACAATTATGAGCAGCGACCACAGCTTCCTGTCAACCATCAAGACACAAATGGCACCTTCATTATACATCCCTGTCTCTGTTCAGACTACTTCAAGCACTTAGCACAAAGAAATTTGGTGTCCTGGCATTAAGAGCCAGCCACCATTGTCTTTGTTTGTAGTGGTGTCATGTATGAGAAACCTGGCCTGCTATGTATCGGAAGTGTATCGTCTTTAACAATAAATCCAGCTTTTATTTGAATGCCAGGAGAGGTGAGCACTTTAAACCTACCTTTGCTGTGGAGCGGCAAAATACTGGTTTGATGATCTGTAATGTCATCATATAGGACAGTTGGTCGCCTCTAGAAGTTACACAGGGAATACTAATAGCTAAGCAATGTGTGTAGGACATCCAATGGCCACATGTTGCCTCCAACTGGCATGTTCAGCAGGATAATGGTTACCCACAAACAGCAAGGGTTTCCCTGGAATGTTTCCACCAGATTTCAACACTTCCTCGGTCTGCCTGGTCGCTAGGTTATTGACAATTAAGCATTTATGAGGTCAGCTGGTATAATATGTAGCTCTGTAAAATATGAGTATGCAACAGGGGCGTAGCTAAAGGCTCATGGGCACTGGTGCAAACTTCAGCTCGGGCCCCTTTACACCTGGACAATGACTGTGGTACTTTCTAACAACAATCTCCCTACTCGGCATGATGGATGTCTGGGGTGAAAATTATTTCTATTGTCCAAGAGAAGAAAATTTATTGAAGTGGAGCATGGTAGCAGAAAAAAAGAAGAAAAAAGAAAAACAAATTATAGAACCAAGGTGTCTGCCCTCTCTTGCTCCTTTCCTCTTCCAGAAAAAAAAATATTTGTGCTGTGAATAAGAAAGAAAATTAAATTGTGCCTTTATTTTTTGGGGGCTTAGAATTTGTAGGAGTTTACACTGAACAGATTAATTGACATGTTATCTGTATTCTGCTGGTCAGAATGTGTAAAAGGACCAAAAAATAAAGCCACATTATTACCACATGTATTGAGACAGGTTAAGGAAGTTGAAAATTGCTCACCTAGTACGGTTGTGCGATTGTGGTACAACACACATGAAAACTTAGAAAGAGCCGAGCAGCCTGGTTCCATCGGGGGCGCAGGGGAAACCTCGCACAGATGGAGTCAACTGGAAATAATAATTTAATTGAACCCAGAAACAATGATCAGGGTGAGCACATCCCAAATGCACTGCGCTTGGGTGATCCAGTAATCAAATTACAATAGTTTAAAAAGTATATATATATAAAACTGACATAACAGGTAATCCAACAATATATTCCAAAGAAATAAATGTCAGAATTTATTTTAAATGAAAGAACAATTGCAATGCATTTCGCATGCTTACTAGCAAGCCTCAACAGGCATATACAAAAACCATACTTATGAGGCAAGATATACTGAGCATCTCAAGAGACAACTCATGCAATAATTGAAAACGAGGCTCCAACAGATAAGTTTTAGCAAAGTTCAGATCAATGTTAAAAATACTTATTTAAATCATAAAACACTTGTTATATATACACTAAGGGTGACATATATAATTTATGGCACTTAGATGGCAATTTTTATGCTTATTAAAATAGTGTAGAGTGCGTCTGATTTATGAACCCGGTCTACTGCGGGTCATAAATCAGGCGCATTCTAGCACTAAGATGTCATTTCTGGCTCAGGTAAACCACTTTGAAAGTGATTCACCTGTTCCAGCATTAATGTGCCTAGATTTGTCGTACTGAAGCTATAAATATGTAGCTTCAAATGGTTCTGGTGTGCCCCGCCTCCCGCATGCCCCCCGAAATCAGGCATATTACAAAGTGCCACGGGCGCTCTGTAATGCGTCTGATATTGCCGTGTGGGTAATTTCAAACTACTGCGAATGGGGCTGCGCTAGATGTCGGGCTGAAAAGATGCCAGACTTCTGGCACAGCACCATTCATACATGTCGCCCTAAATACATTAAACTGAAAAATAGTATATTATTTGCAACATAACTTTATTTGTCTCCTTTTTTATTATTATAAATTAAATAAGAGAAGGATCAATAAATGATCTCACCAAACAAATAGAAGACACCTGTGGTAGTTGTGTGTGAAGAGCACCCATGTTCAAATGTGTAATATACATATGATATTGCTATGAGCAATATACAAAAGGAAGGGCTTGTTACAAATTAGTTACCCAGATTGCAAGATCATTACATCTTGCTACAAAGCTGTGTGTGCAGACCCACAGTGTTAAGCTGAGTGACAGAAGGCTTATCAGGAGTCTTGGAAAGAGGGGTGATTAGGCAAAATGGGTGTGCCTCTGAATAACACGTGTAGTTAATCTAAATGAACAAGTTTATTACATGCCACTAGAAGGCAAGCCATACATAAAAAGAAGCTTTTTAAAAGCCTAAAAAAAACTAAAAAAAAAAGGGAATTATATTCATGCAGAATAGATAATCCTGAGAAAATATATACAATAAATCTGCAGCTCTCCAAAATGTAATGGATCAGAATAGTGAGCAAAAAAGAAGAGAAAAAATAAATAAATAAATAATACATGATAAAATATATCTCATATAAAAATCATTTCTGTATCATTTCCTGGGCTTCATTAAGCCCATAGGGGGTCAAAGTATTTAATTCATAGATCCAAAACATCTCACGGTTAATAAGACTTTGATACTGATTTAATATGCCTTGAGAAATACAATCAATTGGTTGAATACAATAAAAAGGGTCTGGGTCCCCTATATGTTCTGAATCAAAATGTTTTGGAAAGCTGTGGATAAGTTTCTTATTTTTTATGTTGAATCGGTGGTTATTTACATGCTTCGAAAGTTTAGTGGTTGTGCGACCCACATACTGCTTTTTACAAGAACATTTTAGAGGTAAACCACATACGACGAGTAACATGACAGATGGGACCTTATTTTATAGATCTTATTTGTAGTGGTAGAAGTGAAAAAATGTTGACACAAGGAAGCACAACATTTACATGTTGGATAATTGCACTTAAACACACCTATTTCGTTTTGATATGTAAAAGGACTCTGCTCATTGTGCAGTCGTAATTTAGATGGGGCTAAGATGGAAGAACAGTTTTCAAAACTGGGTCCAGAGACAAAATGTTCCAATGTTTGGACAAAAGATTCATTAACTCACTATGTTCAGCACAATAAGTGGTGATGAAAGGAATCTCAGAACGGGGGGGCAGTAATTTTAGATTTTTTGTTATACAGGATTACCTTTTGGGACGGACTACTTGTTCTTTTTGTGCCTGATTCACCAGATTTCGCTGGTATCCTTTTTGTAAGAATTTGGATCTAACAATCTTAGCTTGGACTTCAAATTTATCATAATTTGAGCAATTTTTTCATACTTTTCTAAACTGGCTATAAGCAATATAACTGAGCCATTGATGGTGGTGGCATTTCCTAAAGTTTCTCCCATGAGTTATTGTTAATATATTCTAGAAAAAAAGGATCAATTCAATCTGGACCTTTCATGATGAAAATAAGATCATCTATATAGCTTTTGAAATAGATTATATTATCCAAAAAAGGAAGTGATGTGCACTGATTCAAAAAGGCCCATCATCAGATTGGTATACAAAGGGGTAACTCTTGTCTCCATTGCAGTGCCAACCTGCTGATACTAATGGGTGGAGCCATACTGAAAAAAATATTATTAAGGATCAGAGATAAACCCTCAATTAAAAAATAACCCTTTTGGTACATATTTGGGTCCGCTTTCAAATAAAATGTTACCACCTCCAAACCAAGAGTATATTTTAAATTGGAGTATAGCAACGTGACATCGCAAGTCAAAAAGAAATAATTGCTTTTCCACTCCATATCCACCAGATCTCTCAGCACCATATACGAATCTTTCAGATTTTGAACATATCGTTGGAGTTGTAGATCTCAATATTGGAACAAATTTGAAAATGCAGAAATAATTCCAGAAATGATTGGACGTCCCAGAGGTGTTTTTTCTTCTTTATGAATTTTGGGCAGATGACAGAACAGGGGTATTGAGAACCCCCACAATGGTAAGAATTTTATTTTTTTCTTTCTTGTGTACTTTTTCAGAAACTTTGAAATAATATGAATCCTGCAGAATTCTTAAAGCTACACTTTTTTAAACGCATATCCTTAACCACATTTCCCCCCTTTAATCTACATGTGAATTATTAAATTATGATTAGTATTTGATCGAATTTTTCTAAAAAAGTTAAGTTTAGTAGAACTTCTCGAATTTTTTTAGAACTAAAACCGAACCGAACATTTTACTGTTCGGTCAAGTAAAGTTCTATTTCTAGCTCGACACGCCATTTTCAGTTTAGTTTTCAGCGGCTTTCTGCACTTTTGGTGGCCATATAATCACCTTTCTGCACTTTTGGTCGCCATCCAATCATGCATAAATCATATCAGGGCCCAAAAGTTCATTTTTTCAGTTTGGGGTTCAGTAATTGTTTAAACACCGCTAAAAATTTCCCCTTTTGGGGGAAAAAGGGGGCTTTTGGGGCCCCCTCGGGTGCAGCGCCCTGTTGCAGCGCTACCTTTTCCCCTTGTTTGCTAACCCCTGCTTGAAACTGTCTTCCCTTTTTCATTTTACCATTGAAAGGAAGAATTATTTTTAGCCTCTAAATTTTTTTTTTGCACTTTAACCCAAAATTTTTTCTTCAACAATTTGTTCCCCCCACCCAGTTTACTGTAATGATGTAATTCCAGCTTCTCCCACCTGTACAAGTATAAAATTTAACCCAAACATTTCCCCATTGCTTTAGTGGGGGGTTATCGAGTTCTAGTTCAAAAAAAACCCAAATCGAATACATAAAGTTCGGGGTTCAATCGAACTAGAACTTTTTACTGCCCCTCACTCAAATGATTAACATTTAGGGCGACATGTAGAACGGGCTGTGCCAATATCTGGCATTTTTCAGCCCAATATCAGGCATAGCCCCCTTCAAACAAAATTTTTTTTTATCTCCCCACAAACCCTGGGGTGCACAGAACCAAAACAAAGACATATTTATAGTTCGCTATGGCATTTCTAGGGCATTACGCTGGAACCGGATACCACTTTTAAAAAGGTATACCGATCCAAAATTTTGCCTAGCGTGGGAAAGCGGGGTTTATAAACAAAGGGGTCATAAAACCCAAAGATTCTATGTCTTTTTTATGCGCATGAAATTTGCTGTGTAAACGCCAAATTTCATGCATGTCACCCTAAATTTTTCATAGTCCTTAATTCCTTTTGTGTGAAAATAAAATTAGCTATATTTCGAGTGGTTTTTATTTTTCTTAAATCAGCTGACACTAGGTCCTGAAAAAACAGGAATACAATTCCCCTGTGCCCATGTTGGAAAAAAGTAAGTTTGCTTTACATAGGTTTTTGGTACATCCATTTTCAATGATTCATAGGGGATGTTATTAGATGAGTCGTTCCCTTTCACTTTTCTTCTCCATCCTGAACAGATCGCCATGACGACTTCTCCCCACCACAACTTGTCCCTGCAGAATTTACCACACCAACATGTTGGACACTTTTTCCCCAAATTTCCCCAACCAATTTTCCACACTTACAGCCCCCATTTTTGTGCCCCCAAAGGTAATAATGTCCACCGTGGTGCCCCAAACAGTAATTTTACCCCAAACAGTGAAAGTGCCCTCTGCCAATTATAGGGCACCCTTTTGGGGCCCCCATAGGTAGGTACAAAAACCCCTTTTAGTAGGCGATTTCCCCAAATTAGGCAGGGAAAATTGGGGAGATGCTCCTTTTAATAGGTTTTTAACCCCCAAAATTAGTTAAAAAGTGGCAAATCTTCAAATAAGTAGGAAAGGGCCCCCCTTTGATATACAGGTATGTAAGCCCTCTTTAGGTAGTTAAGCCCCCATTACATAGGTGGATAGGCAGGTGGATAGTTAGGCCCTGATGAGGTAACTATACATGCCCTTCAGTAGGTAGGTAAGTACTGTATATAGGCATTCCACAGTAGGTAGGTACATAGGGTCTCCCAATATCAAACAGGGTCTAAATATCAAACACAAAAGAAAAAGGTACGCTCATTGATTGCTCCTGTAGTATGTTCAATTGATCAAGTGCAAGGAAGAGACTCACCCGGGCACAAGTGGAATGAACATTTGCACTAGATTTGTAATCCAGCACTCTGCAAAAAATAAATTGTATTATAAAGCAAAAAATGTTATTGCCCCATATTTAAAAGACATAAAAATGAAGTGGTTCATAACAAAACACACATCTTAACGCGTTTCAGGTCTCTGGGTGGACCCTTTAAACCATAACCCAGGAAATGCCCAAAAGACATGCCTTCTTGGAGCCACCCAAAAGAAAACCTACAGACCCAATGCAAACACCCATGGGTGATCCTAATGTAAACCCGTTGGTTTTTCCCTTTGCCGGCAGTGTTTAACACACTCCCTTTTGTTAGCGCGTGTCTGGGCCGTTCAGAGGGACCCAAACCGCATCAAAAAAGCTATTTTCATACGACACAGACGCTGTGTAACAACCCTATAATTGTAATCCCCCCCCCAAGTACTTTCATATAAATAAAAATAAATCAAAAGCTAAACAAAAATATTGAGTAAAACCATTTAAATAATGGTTGTACATTCCCAAAAAACCGCTACAAAAAACCCAGAACCCAAAAAATAAAGTTACCTATAATCATACTAAGCCCAAAAATACGCAACATCAAAACCACATATCACCCCCACAAAAGTGAAAAAATAAACCACCAAAATATGACTACATATCCGACCACATAGTGAAAAAAATACCCCAAATATCCACCACATAATGACTTAACTCCACTACACCCCACAAAATGATGAATAAACTTTGCCAAATACCCACCACAAAAATGATTATACTGCCACAAATCACCACCACATAAACGAATAATACTGCCCAATCACCACCACATAATGACTTATACTGCCACATATAAACCACCACATAAGACTGAAAATACTGCCACAAAACACCACCACATAATGATGAATAATACGCCACATACACCACCAATAAAAAGAATAATACCGCCACATATCACCACCACATAATGACTGAATAACACTGCCCCATATTACCACCACATAGTGACGAATAATACCCCACATTCCCACCACATAATGACTGAAAAAATACCCCCAAACATTCACCCCCAAAATGACTGAATAATACCCCCACAAACGTTTTACTGAATTTAAACCCATTACACTTTGCTAAATATAGGTGGTTACAGTTCAGGTACTTTAAATGCTACATGACATTTCTCCGAGATCGTTTCCTTTCCCTTTTCTTTTCCTCGGGTCCACACCCCCATCACTTCCCCCGGGCCAACACTCATCCCCCCCCAGTTTTGGACAAATATATTAATCCTCATTTTTCCAGAAACCCCATACTTATGGTACATAATCCCCCAGTTAGGAAAGCTCCCCCTCTTTTGATCATGGGAAGCCTATAGGTCTCCTCAGGCAGGTATATAGATGTGTACCCTCTTTAAATTTATACTTTAACAAAACTTCAAGCTACTAAGTTGTGCTATAAATGATAATGGCAGTCAAAAAGCACAGCTGTACACAAATAATTCATAGTAACAGAACATTGTAATCAGTGCTCATCTTAATATTTGCATCTGTGTATAGACTACTGCATTGTGTTTCCATTATGACTTCATCATCTTCTTTTGGTATTGCATTTTTGGCACTCATCTATACAGCAGGGATTAAAACGTTAGCTTTTCTGCTGATTTGTAATTATAAAAATAGCACAAAATAATTAATGTTTAAGATGTTACTTGTTCATATGATAACATTTTGCATAATTTTCCATGCACACACAATAAAGTCATGCCTTGACCAATTCCAGGGCCGTTCCTAGGGGCGGGGGGCGGGGGCGATCGTCCGGGGCACCGCGGCTCCGCTCACCCGAGGGGGGGCGCCGCATGTCGCTCCCCCCGCCCCGAGGGGCGCCCCTGCTCTGCGGGCTGTTTTGAACAGTCGCGCAAACCAGCAGCTGCAGGGAGGAGGCGGGACGGATGTTCCGTCCTACTCCCCCGTTTAGCGTCCCGGGGGGCACACTTTCACCGCGCCCCCCGCGACCCGGGTCCCTCGGCCGGCAGCTCTGCCGCCGATGAGACCCCCGGAAGCTGCTGCATTTTTAAGCACGTGTGACGTCACACGCTTGCACAGCTCGCGCTCCCACCCATCAGCCGTTCCGGACCGGGACGCGCGGACTGAGGTGAGTACACTTTTCTTATTTTATAATTAGTTACAGGGGGGGCATCTACAGGGCGGTATCACTGGCTACAAGGGGGGGTATCACTGGCTACAATGGGGGGTAACACTGGCTACAATGGGGGCATCACTGGCTACAAGGGGGGGCATCACTGGGTACAAGGGGGGGACACTGGGACAAGGGGCAATCACTGGGTACAAGGGGAAAAACTGGCTAAAGGAGGGGGAACTGGGTACAGGGGGCATCACTGGGGTCAAGGGGGGGGTTTCACTCTACAAGGGGGGCATCACTGGCTACAAGGGGGGGCATCATTGGCTAAGGGGGCATCACGGGGACAGGGGCTCCTGGCACAAAGGGGGGCATCACTTGCTAAAAGGGGGCATCACTGGCTAAAAGGGGGCATCACTGGCTACAAGGGGGGTAACACGGGTCAAGGGGGGGGTATCACTGGGACAAGGGGGGGTCATTGGGTACAAGGGGGGGGACAAAAGGGAAGGGGGCATCACTGGCTACAAAGGGGGACACGGTACAAGGGGGGCAAACACTGGTTTACAAGGGGGGCACACTGGCTACAAGGGGCACATGGCTACATGGGGGCATCCCCCTCTACAAGGGGGGGCATCACTGGCTACAGGAGGGGCATCAATGGAAAAAGTGGGGGGGGCTCCTGCTAAGGGCATCTACGGGTACAGGAGGAGCTCACTGGCTCAGGGGGCATTACGGGGTACAGGGGGGCATCACTGGCTAAGGGGCATCCTGGCTACAGGGGGGGCATCAAGGCACAGGCATCACTGGCTACAAGGGGGGGATCATTGGCTAAGGGGGGTTCTACTGGGTACAAGGGGGGATCACGGCTACAGGGGGGCATCACGCCTACAAGGGGGGCATCACGGCACGGGGCATGAAGGACAGGGGCATACTGGCTACAAGGGAGGCATCACTGGTACAAGGGGGGCATTTTTCGGCTTTAGGGGGGAGTACTGGCTCAGGGGCATGACTGGCTGCAGGGGAAAACTGGGTCAGGGGGAAAACTGGCTGCAGGGGGAAACACTGGGTCAGGAATCACTGGCTCAGGGGGATCACTGGCTACAGGGGGGGGTCATGGGACAGGGGGGTTACTGGCACAGGGGCCAAATACCTGGGTAAGGGGGCTACACCCGGCTAAGGGGCTTTCTACCTGGCTACAGGGGGTATTACATGGGTACCATATAGGGGATAGAGGGGAGTTTGTACAGAGATAGGAATTTGGGAGGAAAATGCTGAAAAATTTTAGGGGTCTTAAGATGTTTGTTTTGTAAATTTTTTCAGGAAAATCGGGAGAAGCGTCATGGCGCTGGGGCAGATGGAAAAGAAGAAAAAAGAAAGAAAAAAACTCTTCAAACTCTCCTTGGTCACTAGATATAACTTTACTGTAAACCATTTTTAATGTTGCGAGCCTGTGTAAGCTGTATCCATATGTAAGGTCCCCCTGTATCCCGGTTAAAATTGGTTGCGTATAATGGTTTGTATTTAGTATGGTCTTTTTTATTATTCGGTCCTATTTGGTGGGGATATGTGGGCTGGGGTGGGGGTATTATTTTGGGGACTGTGTGTTGGGGGGTATGGGGTCTTAGTAGTCTTGGATTCTGGTTTTTGTGTAGCAATGTTTTTTTAAATGTAGATATTTTTTTATATTTTATAGTAGCACTTTTTGGTAAAGTTTTTGTATATTTTGGCTTTTGGTTGATGATAAGCAAAAGTTTCGATAGGGCGCCATATGTTTCTGGTGGAGGGGGGGGGGGAAATTTCTTCACCTCGCCCCGATGAAAAATTTTCCTAGGAATGCCCTGACCAATTATCGTTTTAGATACCCTCAAAAAATCCCCCTATACAACTAAACAAAAATTTCTATAATGCTGGACAGTACTACCATCAGTGGATCCCCCTTTCCGGGAAAATATATGCTTTACGACGGGCACAAAAACATGGTAGGCTCCTGTTTTTTAAACACTACATAAAAGAATAATACGTAAAGGGGGTCCAAAAACACATTGATGGGAATCGATAGGATATCCAACAAGGTGATAATAGGTTTTCCCACCTCGGGCCTTCCCCCTATCATTTTAAAAGGCCACGGGAAATCTCGTTCGAACGACAGGTGGTCAGAATTGCTTTCAATGGAAGTTCTGAATACAGCCGAGCGTGCTGCTCCGCTGTACTTGAACCAATTATTGAAATTAGTTGGACAGTTCCAACCACCTCTTTTTGTTGAACAGAGATTTTCAGGGTACCTGATATGCAATCATTGGTGCAAATTTATCAATAGTGTCTAAGTGTAAGATAATTTTCTGCTAGACTGGACAGTCTTACAATGCGATACATTTATCATAGTTTTGTTAAATGTGGCGCAGGTTAAAACTGTCTAGTCTAACTTTGTACCACTATTAAGTGCTTACTTTTATGCCACTAGCTACGGTTAAATGTTGGCACGTTTTTTTGGTGCAGTTTAAGCCCCATGGTGTGAAGCCACGCCTCTTTTACCGAGATCATGCTTCCTTTGGCGGGGTGAGGTGCAGAATTGTCTAGTAAATGTCTACAATGTGGTGTAAAGCAGGTACAACATTATGTTTGGCCCAAGTTGTGCCACAATTCTGGCGTCGCTGCCCCATTATGTTTATTGGGAATAGCCCTTAAAGGAAATAGAGCAAAGCTTGTCCAAAAGAGACTACATTTGTCCTATAGATTCTTATATCCCTGTCAGGGTATACATTAGAATATCTTTTTCAAGATTTCCTAATGAATATCACTGACAGAGGCCAACATTGGGATATGAATGAGGCCTTAATAAAGTCAAACAATCTGTGTCTGGCATCAATTTAGGATTTTTCTTTTTTGTTTTTGGTATTATTTCATATTTGTAGTGCACATAAAAGAGATTTTCGTATTAGCCAACTAAAAAACAGACTTATAAAGCGAGTATACGAAACAGGTAGAAGGTCAAAGTGACTTTGGCATGATAATATAACCCATTTGAATCTACCAATCTTATGTAAATTAAACTTCCAAAAATACCACATACATTTATATATAACAAGAGACTAGGTCAGGTGACAGGACTCTCATTCTTTACCTTTGCTGCAAAATGAAACATTAAATATCAGCAAAAGTAATTGTTTCATAAATCTTCAGTCCACTTTTCTATGACAACTCTTATCTTCATTTCTTGCCTGGTCTTACTGATATGAAAGTCATTTGAACTGTACCAGTGGTACGGTACCAGCATGCTTAAAAGGTTGGACTGATTCCGGTAGAGTGACAGCAAAATTGTCTAGATGTGCTCAGGGATGACATTTTCTTATCAATGTGCTATTTCAAATGTCACCTAGCTGTAGCCTCTGTTACAAGCATGTCAATCAATTTCTAGTTTTGGAACCGATTTAGAGCCTGCCTAACCTGTTATATGTACAGTATGTTCCCAAAACAACCTCCTTTATTCTAAATTATTTTGTCCAGTCAACCATACCAAACTTTTTTGACATGATCTCTCTTCAGAAGAAAGACTGAAATGAGACTCAAAGCATTATGGTCATTGTTTCCATTTTTTTTTTAGTTTTGCCCAAGAGCCTAAGCTATTTTTGCTTTTGTCAACATCTTAGCTAAGATTTCAGAATTGCGTGTGCTGATATTAAAGGCAGGATTGCTTGGTGCCTGCTTCAATGTGTTCTTAAATTTGCAGCAGTTGTTTTATCATCAGCTTCATCTCGATTTCACCCAGCATAAGTTTTTATGGTGTTCTCAGCTGCCTAATCGTTCGTCTTCAACTTTATATACATTCGGACTTTCTCAGATGTCACTGCAGTCCAAGTAAATAACAGATCTCTGTATTACATTAATTGCATTTCAGACATTACCTCCTACGCAAAGAAATGAATAAGGAGATGAATAGTGAGTTCCAAAACAAATATTTATTAGCTGGAAAAATGTAGCCAGCTCCAATCTGTTGCCTTACACATTAGCTTTCCACGTCTGTTCTCATTTAAGCGACTCATGCAATCAGTTATATTTAGGAAATTATCTGAATGAACGCCTTATAAAGAATATATATACAGCACAAAGAATGGCATTTACTTTCATTGTTTTTCAGATTGCTTAACCCCTAAACTACTCCTTCAGTAATAGTGTAGTTCACACAAGAGTTCTCAGAGGAGAATGTGTCTACCATTTTAGGTAGGACTATCAAAGTCTCTTATCAGTCTCCCTTCATTTTACCCCCTTCATTCAACAGTCACAAGTAGTGTTGAGCGATTTTTTATCGACAAAGTTGAAATCGGCAAGGTTTTTATGGTGATCGAAATTTCCAGATCATGCGATAATTAAGGTTAAAATCTGTGCATCATCTATTAAGATCGCGCCTTTTTCGGCGCTTCCTGTAATTTTGGCGGCCAGCAAATCAGATTACAGAATAGAGCAGGGTGAGATGTGTGTGCGACGTCATGACTGGGATGTGTATGGTTGCGATTGGCTGGAAAAATCACATGACCTCGTTTTACATAGAACAGCGTTTCCTGTTTCAGCCTCAGTGTCTCTCAGCGTCTCATAGGGATAGGACCTGCGCTCTGCCTGTGGCCAAACAGCTCAGCGAAATTAGTCTATTTCTGCACAGAGAAACCTCTACTATTAGCTGTGATCCTTCCAATTTAGTTATATTAGAGATTTGAAGATTTTATGTAGTTAGCTAGAGAATTTTAAAGCAGCATCTACCGCTTTAAATTCACGGCGGGGGGAGCAGGGGGGGGCCCCGCGGGCGAACACAGACAAGCTCTATCTATAAAGAACACTGGATAAAGTTCACCAAGACTTAGTGTAGACATTGTAGTGGAATATCTTTATTATTAACAGTTTGCTATTGAAATATTTCCTGGATATTGGGCAGCTTATATTGGATACACATCATTTATAGTAATTGCAGGTCTCTTTGTTAGGTGCAAAACTCCACTTTTATTATCAGTATACATTTCAGATATGTGTTCATTTTAATTTTACCCATTACACCTGTGAAATGTTGATATATCCACCTTGCAGTTAAATTAAAAATCCAGCGATCTTGTAGTCAGCACAGGTTGTTTGTTGCCAAAAATACCGTGTATCGTACGACACATCACAGTTACGTGTTTTTTGACTTTTGCGCACCCAGCATTGTTCATTGACACAGCATCCACGTAAATCTTAAAACAGCAATTCTATATTCACCACAGGTGAATTGAAAGGTTCTGTGACTTTTATAACCTAAGGGTGTTGCCTAAGAGGTAGCACGTACCCAAATTTGACTGTTGTGGATGTTAATTTCAGCTTCTCCAGCCTTGTTTGGGTGTAATAATGAAGGTGTTGTTGCTCTCCCATAGACTTTAATGGTAATCGCTCATAATCGATGCTCCCTATCGAAAAACCTTATCGATAGCGGCCGACTATCGACTATCGCTCGATCTCGATAGCCAACGCAATCGCTCAACACTAGTCACAAGCCATTCTCTTATATCTGTGCATTTTCAGATAGTGGCTGGGTAAGTAGTTTATCCATCTTTAGGTTATGTTTACACATTTTTCACACCTAATCTGACCTGTAATCCGCATAAGAATATGCCTGGAAAAAGCATATTATATGACTACCATTGTTCTCAATGGTAATATGTGTTGTAGTTCACATTGGACACTGGGGCACATATTTTTTATGCAGATTTCAGATCTGTTTTGCATAAAAGATTCAAGTAACGCATAGCTTACTTACAAGTTTTCCATGTGTATTTTGTATTGTCAGAAAAGACACCAATTAGGCTAGGTTCACATCTGTGTCAGATGTTCAGTTCAGAACCTTGATCACAGATTTCGTCATAAAAGACAGAAAAATTATTACACCATTTTTTCCACTAATATAACAGATACTGGGGCGGAATCCCAGATTTGCCAATAGAGTCCATTGGGTCACGAAACCTCTGTGAACCCGAGCTTAGCTCCATTGAATTGACTCAATCCTTGTCCATGACAAAAATCTCTTTAAAAAAAAGAAAGACGAATAAAAGAATCAAACATCTTCTGTGTCATCCCTATGTTTTCTGATTCCTTGTGAGCAGGGTTCCTTGTGAGCAGGGTCAGATTGGCTCTTGTTTGAATTGTTAGTTTCTAACTATGTGTGTCTGATTTGGTCTGTACATTCGTCCTCAATGTAGTAAAGTGCTGTGGAAGATGTTGCCACTGTATAAAATAATTATAATTAGACCTATGCTGTACTATTAAGGAATGCTAATTGTGTGACACTGTCACCTTTCCTGCTCCAATCAAAGAGATGAGAAAAAACTTGGATTCCAGTTCATTAACCTATTATACTCCACAATCAAAGTTGACTGTGGCATACAAGGGAAAAAAACAAAAGTAGAGGGCCCCTCAATTGCTTCTCAAGATCACACAATCTATACACGTAGGGCGACATGTATGATTTTTGGCATTTAAACGCCAATTTTTATGCACATATAGTGTAGAATGCGCCTGATTTATGAACTTTGAAAGTGGTTTACCCGATCCAGCAATAATGCACCTGGAATTGCCATAATGAAGCTATAAAACTATAGCTTCGTATGATTTTAGTGCACCCGACCTCCTATACGCCCCGCAAAATCAGGTGCATTCCAAAGTGCCTGTCACGGATGCCCCTGCGACCCTCGTCCCGGGTGCATCCGTGCCCCTATGCCAAGCGGTGCCCCGTCCCTCACGTCGGATCGGGGGTCCGCTCGCCCGCCTGCCAGAGCTTAAGTCCACTTACTCGGACACGCTACTGCTTTGTCCGTCTCTGTCCCGCGGCGCGTGTGGCCCCGCTCCATAGGGCGCGCGCGGCGGCAGTGTGAAGTTTAAAGGGACAGTGCACCGGTAATTGGTCATTACCGGACACTGTTCCTATTTAAAGCCGGCCTCTTCCTGGCAGCCTTGCCGGATCTTTAGTGCTCAAAGCCTATCGAGAAAGCGTTCCAGAAGTCTTGTTTTGTCTTGTCTACCGTGTACCGAACCCGTATGCTCACGTTTACTGACCACGAATCTCTGCCGCCTGCCCAGACCTTCCTGCCTGTCCCCGACTACGAGCCTGCCTGACGAATCTGTACCTTGCCTACCCTTGGCCGCCGCCGCAAGCAAGTCCCGCCAGTGGAAGCGACCTGGTAGACTCCCGCCGCAGCAAGTCCATCCCGCTTTGCGGCGGGCTCTGGTGAATACCGGGACCTACTTAGATTCCGCTCCCTGGCGTGGGCTTCCACCATCGCTTGCGGTGGTCCAGCGGATCCACTACCAGACTGTTACAGTGCCACAGCGCTCTGTAATGGGTCTTACACTGACATACGGGAGGTTTTAAACTAATGCAAACGGGGCTGCGCTAGATGTCGGGCTGAAAAGACGCCAGACTTCTGGCGCAGCCCCATTCATACATGTTGCCCATAGTTTATATGGGCAAGCAATCAATGTCACTACTTAGTACAGTACAGTATTTATTAGCATATATGTAGTATGTGACACTGAATAAATAATTCAATGAAATCCCATGTACCGTAATTGAAATAAAAAATCAGAGAAAAATATAAAACAAAATATATGCAAAAAATCATATTTTTCTGTTAAATTACATTTAATTATATTTTACGACTTACTGTAGTGGTTTATGAAATAAAATGTCACATATGTTTTTAAAAAATGAAACCATAATAAAATACAACTAATCCAACAATAAACAGTTTTTTGTCCTTAAGAATTAAAATAGTCTGATCTTAAGAGGTTCAAGTCAAATAAATCTTGCAGATTTCATTGACAACACTTTATCTTTACCTATTACAAGGATGTAATACCACTGGCATATTTATTTTTATTGGTCACTTGTATTTTTGTGGCAACTAGACTAGAGCAACTCTAGAAACATAATAGACAGCGGTCCCTGAATGCATTTTCTCTACTGTGACAGGACCCAAGGGTTTACATCTCCATCACCTGCAGTTTATGGATAACCTCACTTAACAATAATTGGAATCACCAGACCCATGGTTACTAATAATGTTAGGAGAATAAACAACCCATGAAGGAATTAGAAGATCCATCACTTAAAGGTACTGATTTGTTTACACCGACCTTACCACAAACTCAGTTAAGAACTCAATTTAATCACAATATAAATGCAATTCAAGATTATCATATTACTAAAACCCTCAAATGGCTCATATTCACATACCAACCATTGTGAGGCCACACATAGATACATATAACATAAACATCTCCCGACAGATTATTGTGAAATCATGGTTATCTTTCACTACTCATCTCAGGACATGTTCAACCATGAGGAAAGGTAAGGAAGGACACCGCTATATTTTTAAATACTCAAATGAAGAGGCTGGTGCATTCTGTAAAATTATAGAACATCTTCTACTCACAGATTTGGAACTTGCAATTTCCAACTGAAATTTTTCAAGCAGAGCTGAAGCTCCAAATACAGCCCTTGCAGCATGGTACCTTTAAATTTAAGGGGTTTCCCAAATCTTTTCAGCCTTCCCTACCACCACCCCTTCACTGATCTCAAATTAAAATTCTCCTGGTACTCACCTCTCCTGCTGCTTCTATTCCAGCACCACTGTATCTGGTCCCCCACAATGATATCACATTAATGGCTTACATGAGTGTAAGTCAAATATTGGCTTGATTGGTCATATGCTAGCCTTAGTGGTCACGAATCATGAATACGGGCATGTGACTGCTGAGGTCGGTAATTGGCTCAAAGTCACGTGATCCATGAACATAACATAATTTGTGGGGAACCAGTGGATGACACCAGAACTGTGATTGTGATGACAGAGCACAGACAGCAGCTAGATGGGCTGGGAGTGTACTCAATAATGTAGGCTGTCGCAGGTATCTGGAACCATGCTGACTGCAGTGTTTCACACAACTGCTGGAGCATATGTGGCGGATGATTCATAGAGCGAACATGACAATCATACTCAATTGGGTTCAAGTCTGGAGAATTAGGGGAACAGGGTAGTGCTTGGTAATATTGGCCATGCCCTTTATTCGCTCAAAGAAGCAGAGAATGTCACTGATCAGAGAAGACAACACTTTGCCAATCTGTAAGGGTCTATTCCAATACCGATATGAACACTGAAGCCTTTTCTGCCAATGCAGTGATGCAATGACACCATTCATCTTCATTTGAGCTCCATATGGAGCAGGGTTCGCAGAACTGTTGTTTTAGACACACATCTCATGGCCTCTTGATCAGTGTTAGACTGAGGTTACTAGTGCCCACTAGAGAAGTTGATTCCTGAGGTCCACCCTAAAGGTACTGTACGGTGCCTCCCTGCCTCTGCCACCTTCAACTTATACAGACTGGTGTAATGAAACTAACCTGAAGGCTGGCTGCTGTACTCTCAATTGGTTTCAGAGAAAGAAAATAAAGCTGCTAGAAAGACCCTGGTGGAAGGGGAAGATGTAGGCTGTGTTGCTGGTGGGAATTGGCCGACAGTTATTTGGGACTGGGAATGGTGCTTGCTCATGCTGTTCTGGCACATCCACAGCAGAGGACCGCTTGGGCTTGGAAGTGGCCCAGGAGGCAGAAGATGTCACGGTGGTTGT
Organism: Phyllomedusa bahiana; assembly: GCA_025379985.1. Classification (NCBI taxonomy): domain Eukaryota; kingdom Metazoa; phylum Chordata; class Amphibia; order Anura; family Hylidae; genus Phyllomedusa; species Phyllomedusa bahiana. The sequence continues at coordinate 2,924 of JAODAL010018689.1, read as the reverse complement.
CTTCTGCACTAGCTGTATCCCCCAAAACTAGAACAATGAACTTTTGGGCACTCAAACAAATTTGCAGCAAGAAACTAGTATTTGAAAGCAGTTTCTTTCTATAGAAGATTTGCTAACAGTGTCTTCTGCACTAGCTGTACCCCCAAAACTGCAACAATGAACTTTTGGACACTCAGGCAAATGTGCAGCAAGAAACCAGTATTTGAAAGCGATTTCTTTCTATAGCAGATTTGCTAATGGTGTCTTCTGTACTAGCTCTACCCCCAAAGCTGGAACAATTAACCTTTAGACACGTAATCAAATTTGCAGCAAGCAACTAGTATTTGAAAGCTATTTCTTTCTATAGTACATTTGCTGGTGTCTTCTGCAATAGCTGGACCCGAAAACAACAGAAATGGACTTTTGTGCACTCAGAATAAGGATGGGAAAGATGCAGCCAGCAATTCAAAAACCCTTTACTATTGCCGTCTATGATTCCCTAAGCTTGCTGTACTCTCCCCCCCCCAACTAATCTAACTAGCATCTTTTCCTTCTAAAATCACTGAAAAATGGTGTGCCTGCATGTATACAAGTAAGTGGACAGAAAGAGAGCAGTGTGTTCAGTACAGAGAGTGAACTGCAAAAGGCGTTCACAAGGAAATACAGTGAAATACATATAACAGGGTCATGTGATTTTAGCAGCCAATGAGATCCTTACACCCTTGACCCCCATCTGTGCTCTGCGCTGATTGGATGGCCAAAAGTGAAACTAAAAATGGCGTATCAAGTGCACGTGTCGAACTAAAATTTTACTCGAATGAACCGCAAAAAGCTTGGTTCGGCAAAAATTCTAAAAAATCGAGACATTCGATTCAAACTTAACTTTTCTCGACCGGTTTGAGTATAGAGAAACTAGGAGCACGCATTGCTTCCACAAAAACACTCCTGAAGGTTCTGTGGTCTCCTTCTATGAACTCTGAACTTCCTTCCATAGAATTTCTATTAGATTCAGGTCAGGTTATTCGCTGGGCCTTTCTAGCAGCTTTATTTTCTTTCTCTGAAACCAATTGAGAGTTTCTTTGGCTGCGTGTTTGGAATCATTGTCTTGCTGAAATGTCCACCCTCATTTCATCTTCATCATCCTTGTAGATGGCAGCTGATTTCTATGTCATGTTACATTTTTCCATTCATCCTTTCTTCAATTAGATGAAGTTTGCTAGAGCCGTATACTGAAAAACTGCCCCGTACCATGATGCTCCCACCTCCAAACTTCACTGTTGGTATGGTGTTTTGGGGAACGTATACAGTACATTTTGGCCTCCAAACATGGTTTGTATCATGGCATCCAAAGAGGTCAATTTTGGTCTCATCTGAGCAGACTATATTCTCCCAGTCTTTCACAGGCTTGTCTAAATGTTCTTGAGGAAATTTATATGTGCTAGAACATGCCTTTTGTTCGGTAATGGAGCCTTGAATGGTGACTGTGCATACACACCATGGAGGTTGAATGCATCACTTATTGTTCTCTTTGGAGCAATTGTATCTGTTTTTTTCCAGGTCTCTCTGTAGCTCTCCACAGGTGGTCCTTGGCTCTTTGACAACTCTTCTGAGAATTCTTTTTACTTCTCTGTCTGAAATCCTCCAGGGAGCACTTGGTCATGGGCAATTTATGGTGAGATTATGTTCCTTCTTTTCCCAGGTTATGGCCCAACATTGCTCACTGAAACCTTCAGTAGGCTAAAAATTCTTCTGTAACCAATGCCATCAGTATGTTTTGTAACAGTAAGGTTGCAAAGGTCTTGAGACAACTCACTCGTTTTAGCCAACATCAGATGTTTCTTGTGTGGCACCTTGTTAATGAGAAACCTTTTTATAGGCTATCAGTTGAACCAGCTGATATTATTTTTCACTAAGTGGCAGTATTGCTTTCGAATTAATGAGAGATTTCAGCTGGTGTTATGCCTTTCCCACAAACCGTACCTATAATACCCTATAAACTATCCCTTATCATCTGGATAACGCTCACTCAAACATCACATAGGGTAACAATATCCTCTGGGTTCTTTTTTTCTTCATGTGTTCAATACTTTTTCTCTGTGTTATTTTTTTTTTTTTTTTTTTTTTTTAAATGTCACATGAATTGTAATACATAAGAATTTTTATTATTTCCTCAAATACAGTAACATTAACCATTACAGAATTGTACAATAACAGGGAAGGTAGGGGAGAGGAGGGAGGGGGGGGAGAAAGGGGGAAGGGATCAGTGGTGGTAACAAGCACCAAGTACACAAGTGAGCAGTTGTCAAATCTATGATACTTTCGACAGCAGCGTGACATTATACGAAAGAAGAATCAAGTTTACGTAACAATTACCTCCATCAATGCAAGAGGTTTCATGGCAACATCTTAACAATATCAACGATAATGTAGGCATTATCTCAACTGAAGTAACCTGAGGAAGACCATGATAACCAACTTTTCCTTACCCTATCTAACAAATGTGGGGGAATAGCTAAGCTGGTCTCACAATTGGTACTGTTGGTTGGTTCTTTGAACAATCTCTTCAATAGTAGGTGGAGTCGGGTTTTTTCCAGTGTGCGGCTATTGCCGTTCTAGTGGCGATGAGCAGGTGAGACAGGACTGTGTGGAAGGAACTAGGGATGTCACGGAATGTAAGATCTAATAGCGCTAGTTTCTGGGAGAGTGTAATGTTGCCATTGAAAGATGTCTTGTAAGAGGAGTTCTACTTGACTCCAGAGCGGTTGTAGTTTTGGGGAGCTCCACCACATGTAATCAGCGATCCTTTTATTCCGCATTGTCTCCAACAAATGCGAAAGTCCCAAAAGGGAGGTGGAGATTCTACACGGTGTCAGATACCATCGAGATGGATTTTTCTAGTGAGTTCTACATGAATTGCGCATCTGGAATGTTTGGGGACTACGTTT
>JAODAL010018688.1:0-74094 GCA_025379985.1 Phyllomedusa bahiana | reverse complement strand
AAATTGGCCCACATTTACTATTGTGGTTATGCCAGGAAAGTGTCTTAAAATGCACCAAAAAGTGGCACATTATTATAACATTATATTGCAGCCATATTTATTATGGACACTTTAGATACTTTTTTGCGACCTCTCCAAAATGGGTGTGCCTTAGAGAAAAGTAGGTGTAGCTTTATAGAAATGGGGTGTTGCCATGTTGTGAAACACTGCCAAAAATGTGCCAACATTGTGGCATAGAAAGTAAGTTAAAAGGATTTTCTCAGTACGTGGATTAGCTTTTATCTCCTCTTGGAGTACACATGTTTTTTTCCGGGTTTACCTCCCGCCTTTCCCATTCTCCCCTTGTCATTTTGGTCATGTCACAATGGTGTCATTGGGTCTTTTTTCTTAGTACTTTAAAAGTTCACCCCCTTCGAGTCTTTGTTTACTAGAATTAAAAGCTATTCCCACGTCTTTAATTTGGAACAGCAGAGCTGATATGGCAATCTATGCAATAAAAACACCCATTACCTGAACAGGAAGTAAGAGTCTAAAGCTGACTGTGACTCTGTGAATCTGCATGGTGAGAAAGCCCCTATAACTTCTGGTTGTCTATAAAAAGTTAAACAAGTATAAAGATGTACCAAATTTATCACTCATCATGAGCCACTGTGATATACCTGGTGTATTTTTAGACAGCCTCTTAAGCCATGTCTACACAGCAGACTGTAAAATACTGCTTGAATTCTAATTGCAATCCTACCTACTTCTCTCCAACATCCTTACTTTCTGGATAAAAGATAAATGTTTATAAGCAAAAATATTAGCACCGCTGTATGATATGACTGTATATACAACCATAAACGTCACAAAATACAAAAGAGGTGTGCAGATATTTCTCATTTAGACGTCAATATCCTGGGGTATATTTTCAGGTAGTAGAGAAATGGAGCTTCATCGTGGGCAGTGCAACTGATGTTTCATGTGAGACAAAAAATCCTCATATTCTTCCTGTATGATAAACATAGGTCTGTTTCCAAGTGTCCCATCTTTTCTATATTTCATGCTTGTTTATGTATACCAGTTGATTTGATTTTCAGAGACCATCCTATCTGAGAAAGCTATAAATTGCTTCCATTAGACCTGAAGCATACTGAAACTTTTAATTTCATAGCAAACCATAAAAAGTTTGAAGAAAACAATTACTATAGATTTTTGTATTTCTCTTCCATGTGTCGTGCTCCTTCAGTTTTAGTCATCAACACTTAGGGAGACATGTATGATCGGGTTTTTCACCCTTTTCTGGTCAAAAAATGTGTCAAGTGAGGGCTTGATGTCAAATGGGCAAACGCAGTGTTGGGTGCATTTTCGAAAAGACTCAACATTTTTTAATGCCCTAAAGGGGGTGGCGTTCGGGGGGGGGGGGGGGGGGGTAGCCCACACTTGTAATTAAACCCATTTGTAATGTGGTTCACAAAACTAGGTGTATTAGCTCCCCAGGCAGGTTTCCCCAATGGGGGTTGTCTGGTCAGAGTCGAAGTAAGCTAGTTTGTTTTTAGAAAAATAATACCAAATTCTCAATTTTAACACCTCAATAATAAAAGTATTTAGGAATAAAAAATTAAAAAAATTTAAAAAATTTTTAAACTTAATAAAAAAATTTTACCTATAAATTTTTTTAAAAAAAAATAATAAAACCCCAAAAATTTAAAAAAATCTCCTATAAAATCTTTAAAATTAATAAACCAAAAAAAAATTTTACATTAAATAACCCACTGATGTTTTCAGTTTTTTTAAAATTTTTACAAATTTAAAAATTTAAAAAGTATTTTTGTGCTTCCCCCTTTATCTCAACGAAAACCCCACACGGCCAGTTTCTGGGCCCCTTGGCCCAAAAACGGGGGGGGTTCCCCTTTATTTTTTTCACTGACATGCTATTCTAATGACTTTTCCCTTTAAACCGCCATCTTACCCCTTTAATAAAATTTTTTTGGGCCATTAAATTGACTTAATTTTTCCGTAGTGCCCCAAAAACCACATGGGCGAGGTGCAATGAATTTTAAAGACCCCCCATTAATAAATCAAAAAAACAAGTGTCATACATTCAGGCGCATTTGACACTGAAAAATAGATACGAAAATGCACTTTGATCTGCCTAGTTCCATACATGTCTCCCTTAGTATAGTAGTTTTAGACAGTGGATTGTTACTAATCTAAAAATGGGGTTAGCATGAAAAAAAATTTTACAACATTTTGATTGATTTGTATACATGGTACATAAGGCGCTGAAGAGCATTATGTATTTTTAAAAAAGGGTTTTGTTGGCCTTTGCCTAGTTAGCAGACGTGGAAGTGAACAACAAATAAACTAAATGCACATTCCAATAACTCTTGGACACTGTTCAAAAATTTTTTCCCTAGTAGTTAGTAGCATCAGTAAAAATAATCCAACATATTTTGGACGGGGAAAATCAATCAGATACTTGGAACTCATCCAAGAAAAGGCAAAAAGAACAATCCCTTTTTAAATGGGGTAGTAAAACAAAATTCAAAAGTAATAGAACAGTTAATGAGAATTAAAGGCTAGGAAGATTCTGCCTAACCGTTTAAAACCCTTTCAAAAAGTCCTTTGCCCGGATTACCCAGTACTGTGCACAGTAAGTGTTTTTTTGGGTCACATTAAGCAGTACTGTCTTTATATAGAAACACGTCTGTCTTTCACATATTACTACTCTGTGCCAAATGTTTTTATCACTGCACAACAAGTTGTTCTTTTCATTAACAGGACAAGATGTACTAAGGTAAAATTGTCTATTTTTTATTTCATTTCCTAAACCCCGTTGTTTCAAAATTTTTTTACATTAATGAAGACTGCAAATGATGAATGGGACACTAATAAAAATAACCTTTCCTGAAGCCCTTTTTCCCTTAAAAAATTGGGAAGTTAAACCCCCACAGAATTTCCCAAAAAAATTTTTCCATCTGGTATCACTTTAAACCTTTTTCCATAAGCCCAAAAAAGGTTATATGTTGTTTTTCTAATAAGGCTTTAGGATCCGCCATATTTAAAGCTCGAACTTGAGTCCAGGCTAGGCAATTATAACAGATAACAAATACAGCTTCAAAATATAGGTTTTCTTCAGCTATTCACTGCTTTTTCCAAGATCAGAATTTTTATCATTCACAGATATTAAATACAAAAGAAAATGACACTTAATGCAAAATATAGGATGCTAAAATTTCTCACATGTGATAGAAATGCTCTAAATTTCACAGAATTTTGATGAATAGGCTACAAATAATAAAGGGAATGTATAGATTCCGAAAGTGTTGTCTCTAACTGCATTATGGATAACTTAAATGGTCACTAATAAAATAAAAAGAAAAAAGGAGGTATATATGTATATTATATAAATTTATATATATATTTATATAATATAATATATATATATAATTAATATATTTTTATATATGTTTTTTAAAAATAAATTAATTGTTTGTGTATATTTTTTTATATAAATATATATAATATATTATAAATATATATATATATATAATAATATATATATATTAATATAAATATATAAATTTGGCAGGTGACAATGTTCAGTTGCAAGTCTCTGCCACTAGGTGGAATTTTAGCGGGGTACCTGCTACAAACGTCCCAAACCGAATGGCTGGGTTCGGTGGGGAAGGAGATTGTGGGTTTTAGTAAAAAATTTGTTACTAACAAAGGAGCTAGAATGGCTGCCTTGCAGCCAGATATGGGTCTCCTTTCCCGGGACGGCCCGTAGCGTTGGGTGGGAGGGCCGTCCCCACTTTCCCAGGCCAGGGTTTTGGGCCAGTCCCTGTGGGGCTATAAGAGGCCTCCTACTACAGGTGATCGGGGGACGTGGTCTGTGACCTGGGAGTGGGGAGCAGAGAAGCTGGAGAGAGGCTCTTGCCCCCCCACAGAGACTTGGAGAAAATTTTCTGACCCAGTGTGGGGAAAGTGTGTATGGTGCTGGCGATAGGCCTAGGCCAGTGGAAAGAGAGGGTGTTCTACGTTATGTGTATTTAGTGGCCAGACGGCCTCAGGTTTTGTTTTGTTATCCTGTGCGTAAATAAAGCTGGTTAAGGCCAGAGTTAAACCGAACCCTGCTGTCAGTGTGCCAATACCTTTCTACCAAAAACGGCGATCCGGGAGCTAAAGAACCCCCAGGACGGGCCAGGAGGGCATCCAGACGAGAGCGGATCGTCACAATATATATATATATATATATAAAATTATTTTTAAGCTTTCTTAATGTATATAGAAGGCTAGCACTTTGTTCATATTGACCTGATGAAGCGAACCTTGGGAGCTCGGGACACACGTTGTTTTATACTTTGTTTTATGCAAATAAACTAACACATTATTGGACAATTTTTCCAGTGCCAGCTTGTTCATCATATTTTAAACTTCCCGAGAGTTATTGTTTCCCTTTTGGATTTAAACTTTTCTAGTTACGAATCCTTCTTTTTTCACTGCTTTTACCAAGATTCCTCCTTTGTGCGAAGAGGAGTCCTGAGTTACACTTAAGATAGAAAGTGTCTGGGAGAATAGCTGATCATCTGCTTGTGAGCACATTCATGAGTTGTACCATACTGGTTCGCAATCTAATTATGTGTACTGTATCAGACGAGGTGCGCCTTTTTTTGCCTTTGTATTTCCTTGCCCTAGCACAATTTTTATTTATGAACAACGTATCATCGCTAGAATGGTAATAAAGTGAATTACTGCTAAACCCAACATGCAGTACAATAAAAATAATATAATGCTTTAAGAGCAATGTTGGTACAAAAAACGGAGATTAGAACACATTAAGGCAATTATATGACTCAAGGATGAGTTATTGGACAATAGGATTACTGAAATGTTCTTTTTCTAAATTTTTCTCCCTCGTACAACCACACTTCCTTATATTGGTGTGGTGAGGGAATAGACAGCTGTTACATTGTATTTCTTAACTTTATGAGGTCTTTTATTTGTTTCGTTAAAAAAAATAATAAAAAAGTATAAATATAAGGGTTGTCTAGATTTTAATAAGGACTACCTGTTCAAATAAGAGCCTATTCATTTGATGACTGTACTAAAAAAATTAGGCTGTGTTATTTTGTTCTATCATTCCCAATGAAACTTACTATGCAGGTTCCATTGGAAGCTCTGACACAAGTGTAAATGGGGCCTTAAGTGCTTGTGGACTATTGGACTATTAAGAACATCAGTCTGGTCTGCAGCAGCTGCACAAAAGTTAGGTGTAGAGTAGAGAGCAACCCCCAGACTCTCTCGATAGAAGACTGAGACCCTTTATTACCGCCACTGTCTTCATGACTGGTATATACCTGTTGCTCAGTGAGTACCATGCATACAACTCAGAATGCAGCCGTGACACTCCTTCCTTTCTTTCCCTGGTACAGTAATTACACGTTCTCCAGGTGCCAGCTAACTGCAGGAGATGCTGGGTTTTGGTAGCCCATGGTCAACTTTGCAGTGAGTGCTGTGTAATATGTCACACTCAGCTTAAGGGGAAATCAGCAATAAAAAATAATTGTAGTATTTATTATTTATATATAAAAAATTGTAATGTAAAAAGTGATGTAAAAATAGAGCTTGATATCATGGAACAAAGGTGAAAAAATATTTGAAGAACAAAGCACAAGAAAGCATTTGGCCTTGTCTCCACGGAACTGTTTTTCAGCTGGTTTTTCAGCCGGTTTTTGGTTTTGAACCATCTGACAAACTTTTACATGAACCTTAATGGAAATCTTGCAGCGTCCCACTGCACGGATTTCCGCCTGGTGGTTTTTCAGACCACCGGCGGTCCGAAAAACATGGAACATGTTCATTCTTCTGACCAATATTTGTCTTGTGCCTTGTATAAACGGCCCGTTATAGTTTTCAAACCAACATGTACTTAAAAACTAAAATGTGTCTGCTAATAAAAGAAGGAAATAACCCAGTCTTCGGGTGGTTACTGTGTCCAGTTTATATTACAAAAGGAGCTTAGAAAGTAGTTCTGCGTAGATAGTGGTTTTCTAGAGTTAATTAAATCATAGGGTGTCCAGTCAATTGAATGGACAACTCTCTCAGGTTGGAGTCCTTCAGAGCTGCAGGCTCAATGGACATGACCTTGGACTTAGCTTTATGATTAGTATATGGATTAGGGCAGGTTTAGGTTTAAAAACATTGGGCGACATGTATGAATGGGCTTTTTCGCCTGTTTTCAGGCGTAACCTGCGCCTCCCGGCCCGATTCCCCCTGTCGGACGCAGGGATGCAGTGCTAGGCGCAGCGTTCGCCACTTTGAGCTGGCCCCGCATGAAGGGAGGGCAATGGGGACGGTGTGACGCGGTGTAGGCGGTCCGGGGCGGGACGCAGCGCACTCGAAAACTCCGAGGCATGTACGATCGCGAGTCGGCAAAGTGCGGCGCATTTCAGCGCTCGGCAGCTCCGACAGGCAGACCTGGTTGATTCTGGTCTAAATGTTCTGGCGGAGGAGAAGTGAAGCAACAACGGAAAATGCGAGGAAACATAGAAGATCGCAACAGAAATCTCGGCGCTCAGCTCCGTGCGGCATGGAGGATGATTCCAAAAAAAATCGCCTTTATAAAGGCGGAAAACATTCTCAGAAAAAGAGCTCAAACCTCAAAAATAAAAAATACATTAAAAAAAAAATCATTTTCCAAAATCTAAGGCTCACTCAGGAATTGGATTTGAAAAATCCCGGGAAATATGTAATTAAAATTTAAAGCTATTTCATTGGTGGCAAAACCGGGCCAATCAAATAGGAGCGACAGTGAACCTTTTAAAACCTGGGGAAAATATTGACCAATCGAATCAAAAGGGGACAGTTCAAATACAAAAAAAATGCAGAAAAGACTGATTGGCTGATAGCGGGGTTGGTTATCTTGGGCTAATCGAATAGAGCACAAAGACCCTTAAGCTATGGAAGTTTTGCCCAATCAAAATCAAAGGGGAACAGTTCAAATAAGAAAAAATGCAGAAAAGACTGATTTTTTTAAGCTTTTTCCCCCTTTTTTTGGGGCGCTTGGCTACCCAGCCAATCAACCCGGGGTTTTTACTTCCCCATTGTAGTCTATGGAAAGATCGGCGCGAAAATCTCGGGGCCCCAGCCCGTGCGGCAGGGAGATGATTAAAAAAAAAAATTTTTTATTAGTTGTAAAATCTTCTCGGAAAAAGAGCTCAAAAAACCTTTTATAAACATAAATCAGTTAAACCCCAACAAGGGTTTTGTCGCCGAGACCGGCGCAACAAAAGGAATTGCAATAGGGGAAAATTGGGGGAAATACAGTTTTTCAAATTGTTTAAGCTTTTCTGTTTGGGTCGGCTAAACCCCCAAATCAAAAAAGGGGCGACAGTTCCCCATTCAAACCTAGGGAGGAGAATTGCCAATAAAAAAGGAGCGACAGGGACCCATTCTAACTAGGGAGAAATTTGGGCCAATATATTCAAAGGGGGAACAGTTCAAAATACAGAAAAAAAGGCAGAAAAAGAGTGTTTGGGTTGAAGCCAGGGGTCGTCCGCTTACCCAAATCGAGGCGAGCTATTTCCATAGTTTCTATGGGGAAAAAATTTAAAGAGCAACTCTGTGAGGGCAATTTAAAAAGAGGGCGGTTTTTAAACCAAGGGGAGAGGAGCGACGCCCTTGGGTTTTCTAATGCAATCTAAATAAAACTGTACATGGCCGAAATAAAATGTAAGACTACAGAAGTTGTCCCGATGTGTATAAAAAATAAATTATTTTGGGGGTAAAGAAAAAAAAAATTTAAATTCACTAAAATTTTTTGTATTTCTTTTTTTCGTTACCCCAAATTTTTGTCCTTGGAACGAAAATAAAAAAATAAACCTGATTTTAGTGAATAATATTTTTTTTTCTTTCCCCCCATATTATTACATTTTATATACAGTGTACAATTCTGTACCTTATCATTTGATTTCGGCATGTACATTTTTATTTCAGATTGCATTAAAAACCCTAGGGGTCGCTCGCTCTCCCATTGGTCCAAATAACCGCGCCTCTTTTAATTAGCCAACACAGAGCTCGCCTGAATTTTTTTTCCCCCATAAACTCTATGAGAAAGTAGCTGCGCCTGTTGGCAAAGTGGCGACCCCCGCTGCTTAAACCGTAGCTCTTTTCGCTTTTTTACGAAAAATTTAACGTCCCGCCCCTTTTTATTTATTTGGTTAATATTTTTTCCTAGGTTAGAATGGGTCCTTCGCTCCTTTTCTGATTGGTCAATTTTCCCCAAGGGTTTGAAGGGTCTGTCGAAAATTTTTTTATTGGTGGTTTTGCCGACCAAAACAGAAAACTTAAACAATTTAATTACGTATTTCCCGGGGAATTTCCTATATTTCAATTCCGTTAAACGCCGGTTCGGCGACAAAGCGTTTTTTCGGGATTTAATTGATTTTGTTTAAGAAGGGTTTTAGTCTTTTTCCGAGAAGATTTTTCAACAATAAAAAAGATTTTTTTAATCCTACTCCATCCGCACGGCGCTGGAGCCGAATTTCTTTGCCCCCAAACTCCCTAATACAATGGGAAAGTACCGTCTCGATTGGGGGATAGCCAAGCCCCCCCCTGCCAACCCAACAATCTTTCGCATTTTTACTGATTTTGAAATGTCCCCCCTTTATTTTTGATTGGTCAAAAAATTCCCATAGGCATAAGGGTCCCTGTCTCCCAATCTAAAATTGGCGAGATAGCCAAGCCCCGCTCCCCCAGCTTTTTTGCAAAATTTTTTTTTACTGTATTTGACTGTCCCCTTTTGATTTGATTTGGGGATAGTTCCCAAGGCTTTAATGGTTTTTATGTCACTCCTATTCTGATTGGGCCTTTTTTTCCGCCAAAGAGAATAGCTTTCAGAAAAAAAAAATTTCTGTATTTCCCGGGAATTTCCAATATCCCAATTCTTGATATAGCCCGTTTTGATTTTTGGAAAGTGTTTTTTTTTTTTTTTTTTTTTTTTTTTGAGGTTTTAGCCTTTTCTGAGAATGTTTTCCGCCTTTAAAAGGGGATTTTTTTTTTTTTATACTCCCCCGACATCTTTAATGATTTCTCTGTTTTTCCGCCTGTCTCAATGGAACACATCTTCGGCCAGTCCCTTTTGCGCCTTCCCGCACTGCGCCCCATACACTGGGGAGGCGCGGCAGACTTTTCCCCACATGTAGAGCGCACCCCCTGGCGGCGAATATGAGGCGCAGCCCCGCACTGCGCCCAAGTCCCCGCACTGCGCCCCACACACTGGCGAGGCGCAGGGGACTTTACACCGCATGTATGAGTGCACTACCTCGGGCGGAGAATCATAGGCGCAGTGCCGCACTGCGCCTAAGTCCCCCACTGCGCTTTAAACAGTGACGAGGCACGGCGGACTTTGCATAGGATGTATGAGCGCGCCCCAGTGCCGACATAAATCAGGCGCAGATTTCGGCGGAAAGGTGCGCCCCGACGTGGCGAGATTCATACATGTCACCCATTGTCTCTGCAAATTTATCAACATTCTTAGTTACATACAACTACCATTTTACCACTGCTACTTAAAAGCCTCTAGTTTTCTGTATATAAAATAAGTACCTAATGATTTGTGTTCCAGAAATGTCCTAGTTACCATGGATTCCTGTTCCTGTAGATTTTTCACAACCTAATCCTACATGTTCTAGGAATAAATAACTAGAAATCATGATACAGGCATCTGCTCTATATCATAGAACTTCAATGCTCGGTTTTGTGCCTTGGGAAAGTTACAATTTGACCTCTACAAGGGAAACATTTAACATAGCAGACAATTAATAAGAATGTCCAAACTTTAATGCAGCGGTGATTTAGTGAAGAACACCAGATAATTCTGATCAATGTTGTAGTAAAACCAGTCTATTTTATGCAGTTTATAATAAATATTGTATGTGAAAAGGAGCCTGAAGTGTTCGTAATGAAGAGTATTTCATCTAGGATACATTGCTTAGAAAAAAGAAGGCGTTCATCATGTCTATATTATTTGTACCTCTATTCAAACTACATACAATTAAAAATATAGTCAGAAATAAAACAGAAGGGAAATACAACTGTGTTCTAGGAACTCTTTGGTATCTGTCAGCATCAGTCATGGTTTCTACAAATAGTGAAAACAATTGTAGTGGCTCCAGTTTCTCTGAAACTTGCTGATCAACTGTAATCTCTAATATAGACACATCCATCTAGACAGAAAAATGTAGCATTATGTAGTGGGCATCACATAAACTATGGATATGCTGGGTCAGCAAAGGGGCTCTATATTCTGACCTGTAGACTGTATCCTACAGTCAAAAAATACAATTCAGCATGGTGATTAGGACTCAAGCCTTACCATGTCTTTTGTTCAGGGTATGTAGTTCCTGGTACACAGTGGAGGTTGAGACCATATACCTCCTTTAGTGTGCACCCCTGAATTTCCCAGAGCAGACAGGGTTGGACTAATATATCAGGGCCCCAGAGGTCTAGCAGAAGACAACCATATTTGGAGTTCACTTTGGAACCATAAAAAATACTTAAAAGTAGCCATAAATATACCCTGTATAGAAAAAGGATGGGTCTTCAGAATTATTTTTCTCTGGTGGGCTCAAAGAACAGAAAAAGGAAACCATTAAAAGCTGTTTTACAAAAGAATGTAGCCTGTGACTCAGACTATAGGTTGCCATAAACAGTAGTCTATAGCCTGTTGATGATATCAGACAGAAATTCCGAAATTTCGATGAAGTAGAGTGGGGGCAATTTTGTTAATAGTAATTAGTTAAAAGGTTATTTGTAATCATTAGCAAACCCCTGCCAATGCAATTCACTACATTTTATTTAACCCAGGCTACACTTTAACATCTTGATTTGAAAATACATTTAAAAAGAACAAGAAAAGTTTTTTTTTTCCTGTTCTGGTTAACAAAGAAATGCAATTGTCATTTATTTTATTTGATTAATAATGAAAATCAGGAGACTTAGATGCATTTAATGAGGTGGCATGTCATTATATGGTCTGTTCTCTTGTACATAGAATGCCATTAGAAAATATTTTGAAATCACTGTAGCTTTTCCTATTACAAAGGATCATCAGCCCAGTTTTGTAAGACATCATTCTCTTCTACTTACAAATTGAAAACTACTAGTGCCCTTTGGCTTAGATTTAAGCAATGCCTGTGATGACATACAGTAATATACCACTCCTTAGAATTCATGTAGCAATGCCTTGGGGCAGTGCTTCTTAAATTGTTAGGCATCCCTCCGTTGTTTGTAAGGTGGAGTAGGGAAGGCAGTTTTGACAGAACTGACAATATGAGCTGCAAAAGCCTATTGTAATGGCACTTGAATGTTTGTGAACCCTTCAGAATTTTCTATAATTCTGAATAAATTTGACCTAAAACTACATCACATTTTCACATAAATTCTGAAAGTAGATAAAGAGAACCAAATCGCCCCAAAGGTGAAAAATTTAGGTTATCATTTATTTATTGAGAAAAAATGTTCCCAAAAAAATCTTGTGATGGGAGAAGTATTTAACTTTACTTTCGTACCATGTAAGCAAAACTAACTGAATAATTTGGTAATTGTTTTGCCCGCCCCTTGGCTTAGGCTAATTTTTTTCAAACCCAAAAAAGCTTCAACTCTTTTATGTTGGTGGGTTTCCTCCCATGAACGCCTTGCCTCAGGTCCTTCCACAACATTTCTATTGGATTAAGGTCAGGAAGTCCAAAACATTAATTTAAGTTTAAATTAACCATTCTTTGGAAGAGCAACTTGTGGTCTTTGTCTTGCTGCATGACTCAAGATCTATTGAGATTCAATTCATGGACAATGTCCCGAATTTCCTTTAGAACTTTTATTATAAAAGCCATTGTTCCTTCAATGATGGCAAGCTATCCTGTCCCAGACGCAGCTAAATCATTATACTACCACCACAATGTTTCATAGATGGTATAAGGGTTTTTTTGTAGGAATGCAGTTTTTTCTAGTCTCTGAACACAACTCTTCTCATTTACACCAAAAAAGCTTATTTTACTCTGATCCATCCACAAAACATCGTTCCAATAGCCTTTTGACTTGTTCAGGTGATCTTTAGCAAATTGCAAATTGGCAGCAATATTCCTTTTGGAAAGCAGGTGAATTTTCCTTGCAATTTTGGCATGCATGTTATTATTGTTCAGTGTCCTCCTAATTGTGAATATTAGCTAAGGTGAAAATGGCCTTTAGTTGCTTAGAGGTTACCTTGGTTTCCTTTGTCATCTTACAATTACACATCTTACTCTTGCTATGATTTTTTTTTCGTCAACCACTCATGGGGAGGGTAATAATTGTCTAAAATTTCCTCCATTTATACACACTGGGCCACATGTATGAAAACTGTCTTGGTCTAGGACTTTCTTTGTTACCCATAGCAACAAATCAGAGTTCTCCTTTTATTTTTCCAGAGCACTATATGAAATGAAAGGGGAGCTCTGATTGGTTGCTATGGGCAACAAAGAGAGTCTTCCAGCTGAACAGTTTTCATACATGTCCCCCAATGTGTCTGGCTGTGCATTGATGGAGTCCAAACGCTTTAGAGATGGTTTTGCAGCCTTTTCCAGTCTGATGAGCATCAACAACTCTTGGTCCTTAGAAATCTCCTTTGTTCATGTCATAATATACTTCCATAAACATGTGTTGTGAATATCAGACTTTGAGAGATCCCTGATCTTTCAATACAACTTTCTGTTCACTCACGTCATTCCATTAATTGAAAACACCTAACTTTAAGGGCATCATTAAATTATCTGCTAGTCCTAGAGGTCTAAATATTTTGCCACTCACATATATGTGCTATTGGATCATTTTACTCATATTCAAATATCTTTGACTAGTTTGTTTGAGTTGGTTCTCTCTATTTAATGTTTTGACTTGTGTGAAAATGTGATGCACTTTCAGGTAAAATTTTTGCAGAAATATAGAAAAATCTTATGGGTTCAGAAACTTTCAAGCACCACTATATGTGCACCTATAAAGGTAAACAGTACTCCACAGATTAACTATACACATACCTCATGCTGACTGCAAATTTGGTGAATCCCAAACGTTGATGTTGACACTACTTACTGAATATAGGTGATATGTCTTAACATCTATGAATACAAGGAAAACTGGAAACTAGCATTACACAAACAATATAGACAAACAACAAAGGCTTTAGGGTTTTTAGGGCAATAAGGTACAAAATACATACATACATACTGTATACTATGTGCAAAATAATATACAAAAAATGAAAAATAAAAAACAGGAAAGTTCTCAACTTAAGGGAAACCTTTTGTAAGGCATCTTTGTCTGCTCTTGGAGACAAGGTTATTACAAGGCTGTTTTTAAAACATAGTCTTTTGATGATTAACTCTTAATATGCTGGTTTTAATGTTCCACTAAGTTGAGAAGGCACATTTTGAAATAAATGAAGATTTTTTAAAATAACATTTTGACTTTCCCTATGACCAATGGTGAGATCCAGGGATCAATCTGCTGTGCTAGTGAGGCCCTAAAAAAATAATAATAAAATAAAAAGCCATTCTTAGATTTTAAGGTAAAATAAAAAAAAAAACAAGATTAAACTCAAACCTAGATCACACACTTTTTTGAGCAATAAGGTTAGGGATATGGTTAGTGACAATGCTTTGTGACTTAGGCTATAACTACACAGCACGGAATACCATCGGATTTTCGGCGGTTTCAGTATTTTAAAACTGCTGAGAATCCAACGGTACACTGTGCTGCATAGACAGCTATGAAAAACCCGTTCTACAGGTTTTTAACCGGTGCATTAAAAATAGGTGGAATATGCAACATTCTGCCAGATTCTGCCAGAGTCCTGCAGTTTGCTGTTGGATTCCCATACAATTGATTGCACGGGCCGACAACAAAAATTAAACGATGTGCAAATTTAGCTCCCAAAAACGGCAGGGGCTGCATAGGACAAAATGCCATCGACTTTCTGACGTATTTTGTCCTATGCTGTATGCACTTAGCCTAAGACCAATTTTGTTCAAGTGATATTATATCATGTATAGCTATTATAGCTATCATAGAGTACTGGTGATTTAAAAAGCTAATTATGTCTTAGCTAACCTCTGAATGCATACATACAAGACCAAGGGCAGGCAGTTTTAATCCTGCAGCTGTCTTAACTTTCATCTGACCAGACAAGACACACAGCGGAGATATTTTTGCTGGGTCACAGACAACGGTCATTACCTAAGAGCAGCTCTCATTCTCCTGTACAAGTCAGACACTGGAGAATGATGACTACATGCAAAAACAAAAGCAATAAAGGAAATTAGCATTACCACCCCATGACTTGTGTTTATTTTTCTTTTCTCCACTGATAACAATTTGCAATGGTTATGAGCTGGTTTGTCTCTCTAGATTCAACCTAGTAGAAAATCTAATGGCTATGAGAAAATTCAATTGAATATAGGAAAATAGTATGAAGTAGTGTTGAGCGATTAAAGTTAAAATCGAGTCGATCTTTACATTTTTCTCGATCCGATTTTTTCCCTCAAAATCGGGTAAAAAAATCGAGATCGAGAATTAAGCTCTGCTTCCTGTACTTTTTGGAGCCAGCCAATCAGTGCAGAGTACGGAGGGGGGGTCAAGAACATCACCAGTGGAGGGTGTACGGTTCTCATTGGCTGCTAAAATCACATGACGCTCTTTTATCTATGTTACTGTACTTCCAGCTGAACGCCATTACGATTACAGACTGTGAACAGAACACATTGCTCTCTCTGCTGTGCTTGTTTCAAAGCAGGCAGACACACCATTACCCAGCGATTTCACAAAGGAAAAGCTGCTAGATAGATTAGTTAGGGTTGGGGTACAGCAAGATTAGGGAATCCTAGACAGAAGTAGTTATGGATTTTGATATTGCTGTATACTGCATATTTGCATTGCAAAAAAGTTCCTTGCTGCAGTTTAAGAAATCTCTCAAAAGAAAACGCTGTGATATACTGGTTTCTTGCAGAAAATTTAATTCCGTTCCCAAAATTTCCTTGCTACAGTTTTATGGGGACAGCCAGTGTACAAGACACTATTAGGAAATTCTGCTCCATAAATCCCCATTTCACAGATATTCCATAAAAAAAAAACTGTTTTTAATCCTAGTTGCCTGTTGCACAGTATAAGGATTCAAGAACACTGTTGATTTGGTGCAGGGTTCTTCCATAAGACCACATTTCATAGATTTTCCACAGAAAAAAATCTGTTTCTAATCCTATTTGCCAGTTGCAAATTATAAGAATTTAAGAACACTTGTGATTTGCTATCTTTGGAGTACAGTTCTTCAGTAAGAGTCTGTGAACAAATCTTGAGCGGTTTTACCTCCATGTCCTCTCAGTCATGGCCACAATTGTCGTCGTCATCATCATCTTCATCATCAGTACAACCTGAAGCAAACACAGCCCAAATGTCAACCAATGTACAACCGCTCCATATAATCCATATCCTGAAGATCTCTTTGATGAAACAATGCAGTTGGGGTCAGAAACCATTTTAAAAGATCAAGAGGCCAAAAAGGAGGTTTTTTAACTCCCGAGCGGTCAGCAATGCCTCGCAGTGCCTGGGGCTTCTAGCCTGCAGCTCGAGGATGTAGACTGTCAGGATGAGGAAGTCACCTGTGATGATGATGTTGATGATGACATTTCGGATCCAACTTGGTCTTTTCAGCAGCAGTTTCTTGCGAGCGCCTCATCAGTGGAGGAGGATGATGGGGTCGTGTCAGTGCGCGTCTGGCCTCAGAAAGGGAGAGGACGGTCGCGCAAGTCCGCTGACCTTAATCCACTAGCCATGTTCAGTGGTGGCAGTGGGAACACTGCTACTAGGTTTTCACTGTCAAAGAGGTCCAGGACCTGTGAAGCCTGGGGCTTTTTCCATCAAGCTTCAGATTCGCCGGCCGACGTCATATGCCGGATTTGCCGTCAACGCGTCAGTAGAGGAAAGAATCTAAAGAGTTTAACCACGAACATGAACAGGCACATGCATCTAAAGCATGAATTGATGTGGAGGAGTCACTTGGAGAAAAAAGGCCACACAGGTCCTGGGCTTCCAACCACTGTGACATCCTCTGTCTCCTCCTCCTCTGCCACTTCCAAGACCAAGAGGTCCTCTGCTGCCTATGTGTGGAGCAGCATGAGCAAGCACTATCCCCAGACATTGTCGGCCGATTCTCACCGCCACCACCAGAGACACAGCCTACCCCTTTTCCTTCCACCAGTTGGACCATACAGCGGCCAGTCTGGCAGCCAACTTTCTGTGTACCAATTGTGGGAGCATAAGAAACGCTTTCACCCCAACCATCCCAAAGCCAAAAGCCTGAATGTCGGCATTGCCAGGCTTTTGGCTTTGGAAATGTTGCCTTTCCGCCTGGTGGACACAGAAGGGTTCCGCCATGTCATGTCCCTGGTATGCCCCCAATACCAGATGCCGGACAGGTATATCTTTGCCAGAAAAGCTGTCCCTGCCCTGGCCAGTCACATGGTAGAAAAAATCTCCAGCACGTTGGCTCCATCTGTGTCCACCAAAGTCCATCTCACTACAGACACATGGACTTGTAAGCACGGTCAAGGGCGTTACATCTCACTGACTGCTCACTGGGTGAATTATGTGGATGACAGTGTCTCTGGTGATGATTGTGGGTCTCGGGCTCAGCGGAAACTCTTCCACACTGCTGGGATGGTGCAGGTTCCAAATACCCAACATCCACGGGTAGCATCATGAGCCAAGAGAAACCAGGCCGTTCGGAAATTAATGTATATTGGAGACCGTCAAATCACAGGGGTCAAGAGCTGTGGACGGCTCTGCGTACTGAGACCGACCAGTGGAATTCCACCCTCCACATGCTCCAGCGATTGTGGCAGCAGCGTAATGCCATTATGTAGTATGAAGTGTCGCATGGCCTGACGAGCAGTGGTGCGGGCCTCGGGGCCGTTGAGCCATAGAAAGTGGAGGCAGTTGAAGGATCTCTGCACCATCCTTGCCAGTTTTGTAGATGCCACCAAAATGGTGAGTCAGGAAGATGCCAGCATGACCATTTTGGTGATATTTTTCCTGGAACAAGTGTTAGACAATCTGCGGCAGCAGGTCCCAGCAGTGATGGAGGAGGAGGCGGACACAGATGTGGACACAGAGCCTTACTCGCCAGAGGATGTAGAAGGCCCGACTGTTTCCCAAATTTATAGGTCTTCTTTAGGCGGTGGTTTGGGGTCAAGGGCTGGTGCAGGACAGCACTTCAGCTCACAGAGTACAGCGCATGAGGCTAGCCCGGGCTGTGGTGATGCTCAGGATGAGGACGTGGAGGAGGATGATGAGGCAGGGCTGGACACCGACGGTACCGATTTCCCTTCGGTAGTAAGAGGTTGACACAGATTTCAGGAGGAGGAGGAAGATCTGTTTAGTTCCCCCCGACCCCAAGGCTTTGGAAATCCCGACAACATCTCACACATGAGTGCTTGGATTTTACATTTCCTGCAACATGATCCATGCATCAAGGCAATCAAAATAAACAGCAGTTACTGGGTGGCCACCCTCTTTTATCCATGTTACAAATCAAAAGTCAGCAAATTCCTTCCACCCACACAAATTGACAGTAGAATGCAGGAATTTGAGATAGGTTTGGTCATGGTCTTCTTCAACCATGTTTTTGGTCTACTCTACAGCACAACCTAGCCTTATACTCTCTAAATATGACTATTGGCCCATAAAAAATTTTTCCTTTTTTCTCTAGAGTATTTTTTGGCTATAATATGGATATATAAGAAACTTGCTACTAATATAATGCTTAGGGTTGTTGTCTGTTCAGTGCCCAAGTGTATACTTTATAGAGGTCTAAAGAGAGGACAAATGATTAGATTACAATAAGTGCTTTGTGTTACTATTTCACTAAACAATAAGGACAGCAAATATTAACACTCCTACATATCTTTAGACTGTAATTTGTAATAAGAAATATTTATTAACTTAAAATTACCAAGTATATACACTTATCATGTCCCTTTTTCTCATTCTTTACATAGATGGATAGCTTTATCTTTCTGGAACAGGAAAAATATTGCTTCTAAAAGCTTAATCTATATATGCCAGCCAGCATGAAATGTGTGCCCTAGATATGCTGTATGAAGTACGTCAGTATAATTATCATTTAACTCAATCAGTCAGACATGTAATCATTATATGCCAGTATCACTTAGATTAACAGGCAGAGAAAAGAAGAAAACTAATGAATTTTACCATGAAAGAATAAAGTATACTAATGTGGTTGTGAAGTAAACAATATCTAAAGAACATTATTACAAACTGTGTACTTATTTTCCTAAAGGTGCATAGACCCTAGTCTCATTTACAATACATGATAACTCACTGTGAACCATATACACTTAAATAAGTCTATGAAGTTCAATTAAGGTAGGGATAAGATGTGGATGAAGGGATGGGTATGGTTAATTTTATTAGTTTGCAATTTTTCACCATATTTATCCTGAAGAAACTTGTAAGACAAGAACCAATCTGAATATTTTTTTTTCTTCTAATCCCAATTGCTGATCAGAATGGATCAACATTTAAGAAGAATTTTTGAAATTTATATGAATGTTCATTTTCTTTTCTTCTAAGCAACCATTACCCTGGCAGGCACCTTTTGCAGCAGAGCACAGGTTTGGGCATGTTCAACTTGTCCAATCCTTGTTTCCACCACAACTATTGTGGAGGGATAGTTGGAAGGTTTTGGAACCTAAGAAAAGGATTCATTGTGTATAGGCAGCTTGTGACCAAAGCTAGATAAAGCCATTTTCAATAAAATTTCAGGCATGGGCTATTAAAATAACCTGAAAATTATACTCTCAAAAAGTGTCACACTATAAAAGAAGTCAAAGAAGAATCATATTATAGCTGTACTACAACTGTTGTGGGACTAATGTAAGGTATACAAAAACTGCAATTCATTTAAGCTTTGGTACAGCTAAAGTTGTGGTTGAGTTGCAGCAATATTTTCAGCATGTCTAGTAACTTTTTTAATTAATGTACTCATTTTAGTGTTTCTTAAAGGGAATGTGTCATCAAAAATGAATTGTTTAACTCACATTTTTATGTTCAACACATTTTTTAAGAATTTTTGGTTTTATTTATTTTTTTAATTTTCCGTATCACTTTCAAAATTTTTTAATAATTCTTAAGTCCTGTAGTTTTCACTTTGGCCACTAAGCCTAATAATAGTCTGACACTTCCTGTTCTGTGGAGAAAGATTCTCAGTTGCCTGCTCATTATCAGCACAAAGAGGGTCAAACTGAAAAGAGACACCAGTGTGAATAGGTAACACAGGATCCACCAGTCACAAGAGGACATAGTCACAGTTCACCCTTTCACATCCCTGTACAGTGACTTCTTCCCAGGTCACAGAGCTTGACAAGAAAACTCTCATATAGAAGTCAGAGTCAGTCTTAAGTCTTCTATGTGCATGAAGCTACTGTAAAGCATCTCTCTGACTGCTGTTAAAGCAGTGCAAACAAGGTCTAGTGGCCAAAGTGAAAACTGCAAGGCTTAATTATTAAAAAATATTGAAAGTGATATGAAAATGTAAAAAAACAACAACCAAACATTCCTAAAAAATGTATTTAACATAAAAATGGGACTTAAACAAGGACTCATTTTTTGATGACACATTCCCTTTAAGCACTGATTATAATGCTACAAATGAGGCAAGTTAGAGTCTTTGGTTGGCCTATGTTTGATTATATTCATGTCCCAGTTTAAAGATTTATCTTGTTACACATGTTAAACAGCTTTAATAGTGTGTTCCCACAATCCAGCATGCATATAAAGGCTGTAGGTATTATAAATGAGGGTTTCACAGGATATATTGATTGTATAGTTTCTGCTACTAATAATGGTATTTAGTATGTAGATCAACACTTAATGGACTCATTTATCTTTGTTTCACATACCCTGCAGTATACATTTTATATTAGCAAGAATTATATATCTTCTGTATTTCATCACCTTTTACCTTGTAGGTGTCCCTTTATTCATAGAGTTCTCTGCACAAGATTCTTCAAAAATGCAATAAGAAAAACAATCTTTTTCATGCTTTTATGTTTCAATATCGTAAAGTAACATTGCATTATCACTGTTTTCCAGCTATATCGTCACCATGGATAACAAAGCCTTTGACTGCTACCATTGTAAGAAATCCCTTTATGGTCAAAAATATACAGTGAGAGAAGACAATCCATACTGTGTTAAGTGCTTTGAAAGCATATTTGCAAATAAATGTGAAGGATGTAAAAACCCAATTGAATGTAACTCCAAGGTAAATTTGAAAGCAGTTTATTAAACGTTCCATCCATTCATGCTGATATATTAAAAGTGATAATTTTTGTTTATTTGTGGGTTTTGAACTGGGTTCCACGTTGTAGTTCAGTTTCCCCATACAGTGAAACCCCTCCAAAAGATGAAAAGCCCACATCCAGATTCCATTTTCCTGTGATGGATCTTTTGTGTATAGTGGCCTCTTCTTTTAGGGCATCACTTCTGTAAAAGACCATTTCTGCTGCATTGTTAGGCAATTGTCTCAGAAGAGCATTTTCTGTAACTGCTGAGATTGTGGGGGCTGATGGTGTGGGACGTATGCGTTTGCAAAAAGAAGATTCTATTGATTCACAGCACTGTACAGAGTACTTCAAAACTGTATTTCATGCATGTGTCCAATAGTAAGGGCTTGTTCACACAACGTTTTTGTGATCTGTTTTACGGATCCGTTTGTCAGTGTGATTAACATTGCGTTCAATGGCAAAAGCGCATCGCTGTTCTCACGGGAGATCGGCGATGCGCTTTTGAGAGCTCTCCTGCGCTGCGCTTTTCGCATCCGCTTTAAGAATTGACATGTCAATTCTTATTGCGTTTTACACAAGTGAAAGCCCATAGGAGATAATGGAGTCCGCTTTTGGCACCTGTCCAAAAGCGCTCCACACTCCGGGTATGTATCAGCGGCGCTTTGTATCCTGAAAGCGGATGAGAAAAGCGCAGTGAGCGGCTGCAGGTGGATCGGCGGTGAGCCGGGCTGGAGCGCGGGACCGGCACGGGTGCAGGTGGATTGGCGGTGAGCGGGGCTGGATCGCGGGATCAGCGTGGGTGCAGGTGGATTGGCGGTGAGCCGGGCTGGAGCGCGGGACCGGCACGGGTGCAGGTGGATTGGCGGTGAGCGGGGCAGGATCGCGGGACCGGCGTGGCTGCAGGTGGATTGGCGGTGAGCGGGGCAGGATCGCGGGACCGGCGTGGCTGCAGGTGGAGCGGCGCGGAGCGGGGATGGATCGCGGGACCGGCGAGAGAGAGAGAGAGAGAGAAAGAGTGAAAGAGAAAGAGATATTCTCTCAAAACGTATCCGGAAAGCGGATCCGTAAAACGCAAGTGAAAAAGCATACAATACAGATCGAAACAAAGTATCAACTGTTGCGTTTTTCGGATCCGCTTTCCGGATGCGCTTTTCACTTCTCAAAACCGGATCCGTAAAACGGATCAAAAACGTCGTGTGAACAAGCCCCAAGGATCCCGCCTTAGCAATATAAACAAGTGAATCCTACAAAGAAAGGAAGGGTACTAAAACTATTGTAAAACAAAAAAAGTGTGCAATACATTAAAAAACCAAATAGCATACACATCAAAGAAGAAAGAGATAATGTGTAATAAGTATGTGAGCTCAATACAAATGTCACAAGTCAAGTGGTGGATCCACTGGGTCAGTCCCTAGAGTATATGTAAACCACGCAGAGGAGCAGTGTCTAAGTAGTCCCCTGGTCTTCACTCTTTGTACATGGGATCTGGTCTTCACTGCAGAGAACTCCCAGGTTTTTACCCCTGACATATTTGCTGCGATGACAGCTGATAGACAGATGCCAACTGGAGGAGTACATAGAAGACGTAGCTGGGTCACAGTTTGAGGTTCAGCGCTGATGGAGATCACTCACAGTTGGATCACAGGCAGAACGTGAGGGCAGGCCGTTTTTTTTTCGCTACGAGTAAGTACCAATAAATGGCTCAAAATGCATAAGCAAACTCTCAATATATATCATCTCTGATCCATCATGTAACGGCTTTTACACTGTGCTGTTCCCAACCCACTAGAATTTTTTTATTGGATTTTTAAATAAAGTGGAGTTTTAGGGCGACATGTATGAATTTGAATGCGTACTTTTTTTTTTACTTGGCGCCGACACCAGAGTTCTAAATAGATATAGAAGAGTGTAGAATACGACAGATTTTGGGCGCATTACATAGAGCTTAATGCGCCAAACTTTGTATTGGCAAAGAGTGTAATGCGGCAAACTTGGCGCACTAAGCTCTATGTAATGCGCAAAAAATCTGTCATATTCTACACTCTTCTATATCTATTTAGAACTGTGGTGTTGGCACCAAGTAAAAAAAAAGTACACATTCGAATGCATACATGTTGCCCTCTTAATGTTTCAATGCTCGGATTTTGAGATTCTGAGAGTGTAGAATACGACAGATTTTTGGCGCATTACATAGAGCTTAGTGCGCCAAGTTTGGCGCATTACACTCTATGCCCATACAAAGTTTGGCGCATTAAGCTCTATGTAATGCGCCAAAAATCTTCATACTGTCGTATTCTACTCTCTTCTATATCTATTTAGAACTGGAGTGTCGGCGCCAAGTAAAAAAAAAGTACGCATTCGAATTCATACATGTCGCCCTTAGTCTTGAAACAAAATGCTGGACTGTCAATACAGAACGGTTGTTGAATCACAGGCTAAAGCTCAGGATAGGCAGCAGGCGAATAGGATGGTCAGAAATAAGCCAAAGGTCAGAACTGGAGAACAAAACACATAATAGCTCTCAAAACTTTGCGAAGCATACCAACTTTGAGCTGGGGGGAGGTGCTCTTTAAGTAGCCTTAAAGGGAATGGGTCATCAAAAAATGACTTATTGTTTAACTCACGTTTTTGTGTTAAAAACATTTATTTATGAATATTTATTTTTTTTATTTTATATATCACTTTCAATATTTTTTAATAACTCTTAAGTCCTGCAGTTTTCACTTTGGCCACTAGGCCTTATAATAGTCTGACACGTCCTGTTCTGTAGGGAAAGACTTTCAGTAGTCTCCTCATTATCAGTAAAAGCAGGATTAAACTGAAAAGAGACACCAGTGTGAATAGATAACAAGGGATCCACCAGTCACAATAGGAAATAGTCACAGTTCACCCTCTCCCCTCCCTGCATACTGATTTCTTCCCAGGTCACAGAGCATGTCTAGAAAACTCTCCTATAGAAGCCAATGGGACTGAGTCAGTCTTACAGCTCCTATGTGCATGAAGCTGCTGTCAAAGCAGTGCAGGCAACAAAGCTTTGCCCACAATCATACATACATGACTGAATTGATTGACAATCAATGACAATCAGAAAATAAAACCGGCTAAGATGAAAAGAATAGGGATCATTGTCTTGTTTTTATAAGTATAAAAAAAGAAAAAAAAAAGTGGCGACAGATTCCTTTTAACAATCAAGTCAGAAATTGCAGACCTTATTAGGGGAATGCAAGGGTGCTCAGTGGAATGGTTTGAAATCCCACTAGTCATATATAGTAAAGCCATGGCACTCCTTTAATTCATATTAGATGCAAAGTTAAATGAATAGAAGTCTGTGCAAAAGTAACTCTTAAAATACATGAAATATATACATGAGATCAGCTCACCGTATTTCCTTTAGAAGGCTTGAATATATGGAGATGCGGTGGGGAGAGAAACCATAACTCTGATTGTGAGGAAAATAGAGAGGTGATTGCCAACTCCAGTTATAATACAGCATAAGTTAAAACTTCTTCTTTATTTTCTTCTGTATTAAAAAATCAATCCCATAGACAATTTCTAAAAATACAAGGGGTTCACATAACTAGTAACAGGTTATGTGAAGCTGGTTATGTGAAACCCTTGTATTTTTAGAAATGGTCTATGGGATTGATTTTTTAATACGGAAGAAAATAAAGAAAAAGTTTTAACTTACGCTGTATTATAACTGGAGCTGGCAATCACCTCTCTATTTTCCTAAGGGCTTGTTCACATGGAGTTTTCACTCCGTGTTACAAGCGCTTTACAGATCCGTCTCTGGGACTGACAGGTTGGACCCAGAGACGGATCTAAACAATTAGCAGTAAGTTTATCACTGCGGGCTATGAGAAAGACGCAGCGGCGTTCACACGAGAGATCGCTGCTGCGTGTTCCTCTCCTGTCTGTCGGCTCCGTCTTGCGGATGCAATCAAAGAATTGCATGTCAAACTCCGTGTGAACAAGCCCTTACTCTTAAAATAGTATCACTCTCCAAATAATATGCAATGTTTTCCCGTATCATGGCATATAGTTTAATGGTAATGGAAATGAACGGCCCTCTCCAAATCATATTTGGAGGGAGAGCTGAGGGGAGAAGCGGTGGTGAGAGCGTAAGGCTATGTTCACACGGCTTAAAATGGGACGTATTTCAGTCCGTAATTACGCGCCGTACTGCTCGAATTACGGCTGGAATACGTCCCAGTCATTCCGGTAATCCACAGTTCTCATAGAGAACTATGGATTACGTCTCCTCTTCCTGCTCGGCGAATACGCCGCGGGGGGAGATAAGTGACATGTGAATTACCGCCGCTGGTAATGAAAGTCTATGGGCCAGCGTGGTGCCGGCCCCCCGCTCCCGCCCCCGTCCACACGGCGTAATTGCGGGGCGGAATTACGCCCGGCAAATACGCCGTGTGAACATTGCCTAACAGCCAACTGCATGCTTAAGCCGCTCAGTCTCGCCTACTAAACGGCTTGAACGTGAAGTGCCTGTTGTTTCCTACCCTACTGGTTTACTCCTCTGTTCTCCCTAAAGATATGACTTGAAGAAGGCAGTTCTTGGTTGAAATAATTATCTTGATTACCATCACTGTATATGCCTTGATCCATAGAAACTTTTAAGTAATCTTAGGCGGCTAGGAAAGTTGGGTGGCCCTTTAAATCACAGAGGGCAAGCGCACGCACCCTAGGGTACTGTTCACAACCATGAATTGAATGCAGAAGACACCATAGTTGGAGACAAAGATGCTGCACCATATGGCAGAGCAGTACACGAGTGCGCCCACGGATGATGGAACGAACCATAGCTGGCTCGTGACACCAAACAATCTTTACTAAACAGGATTCACACATACAAAAGTTAAAACTACTTAAAAATCCCCAAAGGGTGTACAAAAAGACCAGTAATTTGTAAGCCATGACAAGATCTATATGACTAAGCTCAGAAGAACCTTAATAATAAATACAGCACTTCCTGGGTTACAAACAAGATTACTTCTACAAGTGTGTTCTTAAGTTGAACTTGTTTGTAGGTAGGAACAAGTACATTTTTAATTGTGACTACAACTAATTTTTTGGGGGGGGTTTTCTCTTGGATAATATAAGGAAGGGATAACACCCCTGTAACATTTGTTTTGCTGTCTGTCCCCTGTTCAGAAGATTTCACCTCACTTTCTGTCCTCAAAGACAGAGTCTATGGATTATATGAGTCTGTGGGCTCAGTGACAGGATTTTTAATTCATCCAATATGTTCACTTAAAGGACTATTGGCCAATGAAAATCCAAAGAACAGAGATTCTCTGGAGGATTTTCGTTTCTGTATAAGACTTCAGTAAATCCACGGCATACCTTGCCTTATAGTAATAAAATGTATATCATTTACAGCACACGTAAAGATTAACAGGTATAGTAACTCCCATGGTGCAACAAGCAACTGAGATACCTCAAATGGCAATGTTGTAGGTCCAGATATACATGCAAAGTTTCTGCCCAGGTTGGTGTTCTTCCTCTCACATTTGGAGGAAGATAGTTTGGTGGTCCATGTGCAAGCAGCTGCAGTGTATAGCATGTAATGCGGCTAAAGTAGTGTGAGAGAGCCAAGGTGTCTGAGGCTAAAGCAAATGGAGCGTGACTCATGCTCTGATGTTGCTCTCAACAAAATCTTCTGTTCTTAAAGGGGTTGTCTCACTACATTGATTCATTTTACCTCAGTCCTGCTTTCTTGGTTTCACTTGGAAGCCAGTAAACAGGCCCCTGAATTCAACTAGGCTGCAGTAGAAGCCAGGTCTGTAACTATAGCAACCAGTGCTGGCAGCCTATCTAGAGAGACTAAACAGGTCTGTAGCTATAGTGACCTGAGGAGCTGATGAAGCCCATACAAGAGGGGATATCTAGGAATAGGTAGGACACTGCTAATGTACACACATTGCAAAGTGACTTGTTTTTGTAAGATCTTTAACATAAAAAGCAATCCTTATAGTGAGACAACCTTTTTAAGTAGGAGTCATATGTAAGTCGGATGTTTGTAACTCAGGATCTGCCTGTAGATCAATACCATAGGATTACACTTCTCCTGAGGGGACAAATAGATAAAATTTGATCTTATTGCATTGCACTATTATTGAGTTTTTTTTTGGAGCTCAGTCATATTGTCACTTATCATGGTTTACCTTTCAGGAATTTTCAAGTGTTTTTAACTTCAGTCATGTTTAATAAATATAAAAGTTTTAAAGTGGCTCACCTTTAGCAGGCTTCTTTAAATCCTAGCAGTATCTGGAGTGAAGTGTGTGAGGTCCGAGCACGGCGCCAGCCAAGCAGCATTCAAAAAACTAGGTCCCGGAAGTTTCAATCCAGCTTCAGCACAGAAGATGCGCCGCAAATGAATCCTCCGCTCGGTAACTTTAAACGACACTCACTTTATTAGAAAAGATTAAAAGACAGCAATACGAACACGGTGTGCACGTAGTGTAGCTCACAGACGCGTTTCGGGCTTTTGCGCCCTTGTTCACAGTCAACAGTGAACAGTGAACAAAGGCGCAAAAGTCCGAAACGCGTCTGTGAGCTACACTACGTGCACACCATGTTCGTACTGCTGTCTTTTAATCTTTTCTAATAAAGTGAGTGTCGTTTGAAGTTACCGAGCGGAGGATTCATTTGCGGCGCATGTTTAATAAAGATTGGTTGAATTGAGCTTACTTGCTCCCCCTCTTTTAATAATAATAGTTCTAATATGGTATAAATTCTCAATCAATGCATAAAATTGCAAATTATGGGTGATATGTATGATCAAGGCACATAGAGGCCAGTTCTAAATAGCTTTAAAGCAGTGTAGAATGTACCAGAATGTATTAACCTGTTCTACTGCGGGTCATAGATTTGGTGCATTCTAGTTCCACTACAACAACTCAGGCTCAGGTAAACTACTTTTAACATGGTCCTGCTGTTTCAGCAGTAATGCGCCTATTTTTGCTGTCCCCCAGTCATAAAAGTGTAGAATCATAGGGTTGTGGTTCGACACGCCTTCAATACGCCCCCACATCTTGGACACATTACAAAGTTTTGTTGGCGCCGCATAATGCGCCTACTTTTGGAGTTCACCAGCTCATGCATCTAAAGAACAGGGCTGCAAAAGTTTTGGAGCTGAAAAGACACCAGAATACTGGCGCAGCCCCATACATCCATGTGCTGAATGCTGCTTCATATTCTCAAAGATTTGACCACAGTTATACGGATGTGTTCATATGTGGCAGATGTCTCATGCAGGACATTTTTGTGGCAAACATCTGTGCCATACAAGTATTCTATCACAAAATGCAAATGAATGAATCCATTGACAAGTTTCCCTTATTTAGTGTGTTTCTATAACATCTGTACCAATTTTGCTTGGTCCTTTAATTTGGGCTTATCTTCAGTGACAAATAAATTGGCAATAGTATTGTGATATTCACCAGTAAAACATTTACATAATTTTTACATTAACTAAGATTTTTTTCCTTTCAAGGACCTTTCCTATAAAGACAGTCACTGGCATGAAGCTTGCTTTAAATGTGTCAAGTGCACTTGCTCATTGGTGGAGAAACCGTTTGCTGCCAAGGATGAGCTCCTGCTGTGTATTGACTGCTACTCTAATGAGTATTCTGCAAAGTGTTTTAATTGCAATGCCACCATAATGCCTGGTAAGACTAATCAGTCAGCAGTTCATTAAACTAGATCTATGTAAATCTTCTCAAATGTTCTTTTCATTTATTTTTTTTTGGGGGGGAAGAGATTTTAATACAACTCCTCAAGCTGAAATTAACAAAAACATTTCCTAACCGGAATAAGGTGGAGCATATAAGCAATGAGGGTATCAATTACCAAAAACACTATGAGACCTTGCTGGTACATTCTCCACCATCTTACGACAAAATAGCTTAAAGGAGTGTTCCAAAAGTTTAAAATGCTTGTTAGTCATTAGGAGATGATGGAAAATTATATTTAAAAAAGTACATTTTAAACCCCCTCGTGCCAGCCCTGGTCCTGGTGATAGGTCCTGGCCAATCCAAGGTCACAGCGGTCATGTTTGGTATATACAACAAGAGACTGCTGTGGTCTGTGAATAGCTGGAGGGTCACGTGAAGAGTGAACTGTGAACTGTGAATCGGTCAGGATCACTAGGACAGGCAGTGGCACTGGAACGACTTTCCTAGGGGCAAACAAACCTATCATCACTGACTGTATATACACAAATATAACCCTAGACTATATAACTTGTTTCCTTTATATTACAGGCTCTCGTAAAATTGAGTACAAGGGCGGTAACTGGCATGAGACCTGCTTTGTATGCCAAGGTTGCCAGCAGCCTTTAGGATCCAAATCGTTTGTGCCAAAGAACTCTAGTCTATATTGTATCTCTTGCTATGAGAACGAATTTGCGCAGCAGTGTGCTGCCTGCAAAAAGGTAAATATTTTAATTACATTTTCTGTAGAAATTTTAGTATTTGTCATCAAACAGATTGAAAAATATATAATTAGTACTAAAGCTTCAATTTACCTTTTTACCATATTTATGGTATCACATTGGTAGAGTATGGAGCTCACTTACCAAGCCCATCTATACGCTGCAGATAACATTGTTAGTTACCGCTAGAATCTGCCACTAATGGCCGGTTTTGGAAATAACTCTGATCCTGGCCTTTAGTCCCTTAGATACGACCACGGCATCTAAGAGATTTAAAGGGAACCTGTCAGCTACTTAATGCTACCCGAACGACAGGCAGCATGAAATAGCTGCAACCTACCCTGTAGGTTTTAACCAAAAACGCTGCGGCGTTCCGGGGTAAAACATCCAGTGAAGTTGCGGCGAGTACGCCCCCTTAGCTTAACTGACAGCTCCCTCCAATGTTTGTCTATAGGGAGAGAGCTGTCAGAAAAGCTGAGGGGGTGGGAGAAGCCACACATCGTACTCATCTGTTCCGGGCACAGCAGCTTCTCTCCATACCCCGGTGAAACTTCACTGTGTGTTTTACTCCAAAACGCAACAGCGTTTTGAGGTAAAGCCCACATAGTTAGGATCGGGTAACCTGCAGCTATTTCATGCTGTCCATCCTTCGGTTCTCTTTAAATATGCGACTCCGCACTACATATGGTACTGTGTACTGCATGCTATCTGGTCTCCAATGAGATCACAGGGTGATGAGCTTTAATCATGGCAGCCGGGGCCTGATGAAAGCCTCCATGTCTGCCATCTTAGGCAGGGTGTACTACAAGAGCTATTATTGTACACTGTCCTGTGATATATACAGAGATCTCTCAACAGACAATATTAACTGGTTCTAGGATGACCAATGTTTGTTGAAACCATTGTACAGTATGTTGAGACCATAGTTCTATGGGAAACTCTTAATTGGTTCTAGAGCCCCCAAAATGTCACCCAACATAAATTAGGTTCAATGGCACTAATAAAGGGGTTGTCTCACTACAAGGATTGCTTTTTATGTTAAAGATCTTGCAAAAACAAGTCACTTTGCAATGTGTGTCTATTAACTCTATCCTACCTATTCAGAGATATCCCCTCTTGTATGGACTGCATCAGCTCCACAGATCGCAATAGCTACAGACCTGTTCAATCTCTCATGATAGGCTGCCAGCACTGGTTGTTATAGCTACAGACCTGGCTTCTACTGCAGCCGTATAGAAGCCAGTAAACACGCCCCTGATTTCAAAATGAAACCAAGAAAACAGGACAAACCAATGTAGTGAGACAACCCCTTTAATAAGTACATCTTGCCTTGCAAAATACAAGTCCTCATATATCTATGTAGATGGAAAAATAGAATAGTTCTGGCTCTTGGTAGTCATGGAAGAAAATATGAATGCAATGCAAACAAACATCCCTGTAGTAGTCCTCTGAACAACACTTTAGGATAATCAGTTGAACTGGATGAACTTGTGTTTTTTATGGACTGCCTAACAGCAGAATGAAGTAGAGATAGATACAATAATTCAGCAGTCCATCATTTATGTGTGAATATACAGTAGCTTTGGAGAATTTACATTTTATAAATCTCAGTGTGATTTGAGCACTGAGTCAGGAGCCCAATGTATTCATGAGATGTATGCTACCCTAGCTGCTGATTGGCAGCTTTCTTCCTATATACTTTCATGAAAGATCAAATATGGATGCAATATATGGATTTTGGATTTTTCACAATTTGTTCTTGTTCTTTTTGTATATGTTGTATTTTGTTTTTTGTAACAAGTTCTCTATTTTTCCGTGTTTGTAAAATTTTTTTGTCGCAGAATTAGCAACTTATTTGCGGTTTCAGCAATATTATTGAAATATGGATGTAAAAAAAATGGAAAAATAAGGACATTTTCAAATGCAACCTATTGACTTCTATGATAGAAAAAAACAAAGTGATGTTAGTCCAGCACTCAAAATATACAAAATCCTAAACTTTATTGGTTTTCAATAGTAAAAAAAAGCAATAAACATCTGACTCTGCATACGTGTAAGACATATATTATAATCCCATGGTCTCCTTACCAGCCAAAACATATGTGGTTAGTACGCTTACGTGTTTTGGAAAAAAGTTCCTTAGACCAAGCATATACACCCATCCTCTCTCCTGTTTATATCCACTCCGAGGATAAGTCATATGATGATTCACACCAATAATGAATCCATAATACTTAAAACCCAAAATATTAACCCATTATACCCAAAAAAAGAGTTATACATGCTCTCATGTAACTAAATAGGATCTAAATCACAAAAAACTGCCATATATGATAGACGTGCTATACCATAGCACTAAAAAAACATACACATAGTCCTAGTGCAGTTATACATAATGATAGAAATAGGAAATCTCTTGTTTGATATTAAAACCCATGTTAAACATGAAACAGGTTTCACACATCAGCAGATCTCTCCTATGATCTCCTCCACTTTGAGGTCTAGTGACTTTTTCGAGCGCTGTGAAAATCTGGATTAAATATGGATGTATAACATGGATTTTTGTTTTTTCAGTGTGTTCTTGTTCTATTTGTATATGTTATATTTTTCCTATATTTTGTTAGAAATTGTCCATCTTACTGTATTTGTTCATTTTTTTTCAAAAAATTAGTCATTTGTTTTGCTGTTTCAGCACTAGTGTTGAAATACGAATGTTAAAAAAATTGATCAAATGCAACCTATTCACTTATATGGGCAAAAAATAGTATCCAATACAGATCTATAGGAACATGTATAAAAAAAAATTTGAATAAAATAATTTTGATGCATTTGCTGTACTTTTTCAATGTAAATGGAAATAATACAGATACAAAATAGAAGTGTGAATAAGCTCTAATAAAGAGAAAGCTGTCAGGTGCTTCGGGGGTCCTGCATCTCATCTACATACAAAAGAAATGACAACATTAAGGGCCACATGTATGAAAACTGTCTAGGCCTAAAATTCACTTTGTTGCCCATAGCAACTAGAGCACCCCTTTCATTTCCTATAGTGCTCTGGAAAAATGAGAGGGGAGCTCTGATTGGTTACTATGGGCAACAAAGTGAATTTTAGACCCAGACAGTTTTCATACGTGTGGCCCTAAGAGCGTCATTTGTATACCAGCATGTAGAATTCTGGTCATTAGGTGGTGAAGTTCTCATTAAAAATAATGTACTGGTTTTACATGTAATCCTATGTATGACTACAGATCTAATACCACCATGGGATATGAAAAATATATCTTGCAACATCTATACATGTAATTGTTGTCTGTTTTTAGTTGATAAAGGTTTATCGGTCTCTCTGTTGATTGTGTGCGTACTGCTAGAGCATACTCATACACACATACAAGCAGAGACAAACCATCACCAAATAATCCAAAATAGAAGGAAATCCAACAAAGCCATCAGTTGGTCCTGATAAAAAGAGACTAATAAAAATGGCGGCCAGGTCTCAGACCTTCAGAGTCCTGTGGCATCAGGATGCAGTATTTATTCCAGATGATTTAGTACTAAGTACTTTGACATCAGCTCTGGTAAACTTAGTAGGGCCCATTCACATTACATTTTCAGGCTGATACAGGTATCTGTCGGCATACCATGAAATCTTTGCAGAACCATAGGCAAAATTAGGATTAATGTAGTCTCTTTTGGACTGTGTTTGCTTTATTTCCCATTCGTATACATTTTATGTACCGGAAACAAAAGCTCAGCAGACTTTGCTCTTGTGGCTAGCACATAAAGGGGCACATGTATGAAACCTGTCTAGGTCTAAGAATTTATTTTTTGCCCATTGCAGCCAATCAGAGGTCCCCTTTAATCTCATATACAGTGGGGGAAAAAAGTGTTTAGTCAGCCACCAATTATGCAAGTTCTGCCACTTAAAAAGATGAGAAAGGCCTGTAATTGACATCATAGGTAGACCACAACTATGAGAGACCAAGGGCCACATGTATGAATACTGTCTAGGTCTAAAATTCCTTTTGTTGCCCATACCAACCAATTAGAGCACCCCTTTCATTTTTCCAGAGCACTATATGAAATGAGAGGGGTGCTATGATTGGTTGCTATGGGCAACAAAGTGAGTTTTAGACCTAGACAGTTTTCATAAATGTGGCCCCAAATAAGAAAACAAATCCAAATAAGAAAATCAAATTGTCTGATTTGGAAAGAATTTATTTGCAAATTATGATGAAAAATAAGTATTTGGTGACCTGTAACTTCTTCTTTAAGAAGCTCCTCTGTCCTCCCTCATTACCTGTAGTAGTGGCACCTGTTGAACTTTTTATCAATATAAAAAGACACCTGTCCACAACCTCAAACAGTCACACTCCAAACTCCACTATGGTGAAGACCAAAGAGCTGTCGAAGGACACCAGAAACAAAGTTGTTGCCCTGCCCCAGGCGGGGAAAGACTGAATCTGAATGGGCAAGCAGTTTGGCTTTGAAAAAAATTTTCAATGGGGGAGCAATATTTTGGGAAAATGGAAGAATACAAGCCCAAAGAAAATTTCTCCCTAATTGGGGCTCCATCCCAAGTTTCTCACCCCGGGGGGTTAAATTTATGATCACAAAAATTTAAAATGAACAAAATTCCAGAACCCCCAACGGGGGATAGTAAATCACCTGCAAAAAAGCTGGGCCCAAAGGGAAAAAAGGGTTTTCCTTTCAGAAATTTTAAAAAACCCCACCAGGGTTTAAAACCTGCAGTCCCAAAACGTGTCATTTTCTTAAGCCATTTCCCTTTTCCAGGTCCTCTTAAAGTTTGCTAGAGCGAATTTTGGGAAACCCCAAAAGATTATGGGAGAATGCATATGGTCAGATGAAACCAAAGTAAAACTGTTTAAAAAAGAAACAAAACCGTCTTTTTTGGGAGGAGGGGAAAAATGCTGGGTTTCACCCAAAAAGAAAACATACTGTCCGGACGCCCCTGGGGACCCCCGCCCCGGGGTTTGCAGGCGCGCCCCGGGGCTGCGCTCCCAGGGGAAAGCCCCGTCCCGCACGCCCGGGTTTCGGGTCCCCTTTTGTCCCAGTCCCCGCCGGCTTTTTACTTCCCCGGGGGCCGGGGTTCCTTTCAGTTCAGTCCCGTCCCCCGGCGCTTTCCCCTCCCCCCCCTAGGGCGCGCGGGGGCCGGGGGCTTTTTTAAAAATTTAAAAGGGGGGGCCCCGGAAATTTGGGGTTTATTGCCGGGCCACGGGCTCCTTTTTTGGGTTTTCCTGGCCCCCTTCCGCCGGCCTCCCCCGGATCCTTAGTGTGTTTTACCTTGGAAAAGGTTCCTACCCTTGGTCTTGTCAAACCCGTGCCCCCCTACCCCTTCCCTACGTTTATCGACCACGAATCTTGCCGCCGCCCTGCCCTTCTGCCTGCCCCACTTTAGATCAGACCCGCTGTCCTACCTTCTCTGCCCCCGACTTG
The DNA here is from genome assembly GCA_025379985.1 of Phyllomedusa bahiana. Classification (NCBI taxonomy): domain Eukaryota; kingdom Metazoa; phylum Chordata; class Amphibia; order Anura; family Hylidae; genus Phyllomedusa; species Phyllomedusa bahiana. Next base: position 39,813 of record JAODAL010018688.1, on the reverse strand, counting down.
AGCTTCCCTACGAACGTACTACATCACCCTTGGGCCGCCACCGGGAATCCCGCCAGGGGGGAAAACAAGGGTAGATCCCCCGCAGCAAGCCACCCCGCTTTGGGCGGGCTCTGGTGAAAACAGGACCTACTTAATTCCGTTCCTGGCGGGGTTCCCCCGCCTGCGGGGGTCCGCGGATCCAATACCTCCTTTTACAGTAGGATCCCCAGGGGACCCCGCCAAGGTGTCTTTCCCAAGTGTCCCAGTATTACCCCTTGGGGCCCAAGCGTCCAAACAGATCGCCAGCAACCCCAAAACGTCGAGAAAACCCCCTCTCTGGTGCGCATTCATGCCACCAGCAGCAGCAGTCGGTGCAGTGGTTCCCCCCGGGCTTTTGCTCCATCGGCCCCAAGTTTCCGGTTTCCTGCGACTAAGTTTGGGGGGGTTCCAAGGTCTGCGGGGGGCTTATCACCCAGTGCTCCCTGCATGGGAACCATGGCGGGTCATTTCCCGTCAGAAAGTTTCCAAGGTGGCCTTCGGGGTCGTTCCCTCGGGGTAAAGCCCTGCCTGGGCAACTCCTCTGTGGGACCCGAGGTGACCCAATTACGGCCATCTAGCGACATTTCTACTTGAGTTCCGAGGGTTCTTGAGGAAACCCTGCTCGTGCATGTTGCCGAAATCCCCCCTGTTGAACTGCGAAAGGGGAATCCCCCGTGGAGATACGCCTGCAACCCCGCCCTGATGGGAGCTAGCTGGAAGATGCGCATTATGCGCCACGTAAAAAAAAAGGCCTCCCAGCCCAATAAGGATGCACTAGCCCCCCGGACCTTCCCCTTTTTTTAAGGGCAATACCTGGCTAAGGATTAAACCCCGATTCGCAAAAAGGCGTGGGGACCCCGCCAAGAGCAAAAACCCACCCTAAAGCCGCCAAAATTTCATCTTGACCGGTGTTTTACGGCCTAAACCCCCCCCCCTCCTTCCCCCCCCGGGGAAAGGCCATGCAAAGGGATGAGCCCACCTGCCCCGCAAGAATTTAAAACGACGGCGTAAAGAGAAACCTATGTCTCTACTGGGGGCGCCCTGATCATTCCCCGTTTTTTGTCTGTTCGCCCACGGCTTTCCGGGGAAGGGCACCTAGGCTAGTGGGAAAAACACCCCTAAGCGTGTGCAGCCTCTTCCCCCCCCAAAACATTTCGGTCCTGTCGGCACTGAAGCCGGGCCCATTTAAATTTCAAAATTTCTTGGACCCCGGGTTCCGCGGGAAAAAATTCCTGGACCCCCGCCCTGGTGTCTAAAACACTGCCTTCCCGTGGTTCCCCTGGGAATCCTCTGTCCATTTCCCCGTCAGGGGAGGATCCTCCGTGATCCAGTCTTTTCCCTCTGACCCCGCCCCCTCCAAGTAGGGGCCAAAAGAAAAGAAAACATTTCTAGTGTTACCCCGGGTCTTTTCCCCGTTTATTGGGTTTTCCATGGGGCGCGCCATGCCCCGGTGTTGTGGCGACGGGCGGGGGTTTCTTGCGATGGGGCTCAGACTGTCGGTTCGCTGTTTTGGTGACACCTTGCTGATGCCGCCCTTTTTTCGGTACCACAAAGTTTTAGGGCCTTCCGGTTTTTTTTCGGGAGTATGCTGTGTCTTCTCGGAAGCAGGCAGAGACCCTGCCGCCACAGTCCTAGATTGTCCATTCCCCTATTGCCCGGTACCAGCCCCCCCCTCGGGGCAGAGTCTACCCCTTACCCGTTCGGAGACACAAGCCATGCCAATACATTCGTGAAAATCTCCAAAGGGTTTTTTGGGAAACCCTTTTCCCCGCGGGGCAGATTCTTTTTTGTGGAAAAAAAGGCGGTACCTTGCGCCCCTGCATTGATTACCGGGGCTGAATAAGATCACGGTAAAAAGGGTTTTATCCCCAACCCTTTGATCCCCAGGAGGCCCCACCTCGGGAGTACCTGGTAATGCCTTCGGACTGGTTTGTAATTTTGGGGCCTGCCTTTCTTCCAGGACTCGTGAATGAATTTTCAGGGATCTTCTTACCTGCAAGTGGTCTATTGGAGATATTTTTGGTGTACTCCCCTGCCCTCGAGCCCCACCATTGTTCGCCCGTCAGGTGTTAAAGGGCTAAGATAAATACCTGTATGCCAAGCTGGAAAAGGGGCCTCTTCCACCAAACCGCCTTCCCTTTCGGGGGTTTATTATTTCTGATCGAGGCCTACATTGGATCCACAAAGCTGGGGCCGTTTGCAGTGGCCAGCCCTGTCGGTTTGGTGCCATCCCAGCGTTTCTTGGGTTCTGAAACTTTTTTCCCCAATTTTTTCCCCACTTTTTCTACGTTATGGCTCCGATAGTGGTTTTCTCACTAAAAAAACCGCCCCACGCGCGGGGGCCCTCCAAAGCTGAGGGGCATTCGCAAAGCCCCGTTGCCTTTCCCAGCTTTTGTCCTCCCGCGGCCGGACCCCAAAAACCCCCCACCTTGGAAGTGGGGAAGCCCGTTGTGGGGGTCGGAGCCATTTCCCTTTCGCCCAAAAAGGGGCCACGGGAAGACCTAAGTGTGGGTTTTTTTTTTAAGACGTTTTCCCCCGGCCCAAAGGGACTACAGATAGGCGACCGTGGTTGCGGCCATCAAGATGGCTTTGGGAAGATGGGCTCTTTGGGGGGCTCGCCTCCCATCTGCATCTATTCGGGCCACAAAAAACCCTTTAATACCTCCGAGGTCAGCGACTTAACCCACGCCAGGTAGGGGGTCCTTTCTTCTCCCCGGGTTTAACTACCAGATTATTCCGGCCCGTTTTGGGGAAAAACAAAGGCGGAGCCCTTTCCCGGGCTTCTGACGTGGTGGGTGGGAGTCTACTCCAGAGCAATAATTTCCCCAGAACCCTTATTCGGCTGCCCCCGTTGACCCCCCCGGAAAGGTTCCTCAGGGAGGACCTTTTAGCCCCTGCCCTTGCAGAGCATCCTGAAATGGGGGCCATTGCCCTTTGGTGGCGTCATCCCCGGGGCTCGAAAGACGTTCCTTTTGTTTCCCGTTCTATTGGTGGCCTGGTCGTCAAGGATGTCAAAGGGTTTCGTTAGGGCTGTAACTCCCGTGCCCGCAAAAGACGCCCCGTCACAAGCCGGCAGGCCTACTTAAACCCTTACCCAAATTTGCCCCAAAAATTGGACCAAAATTGCGATGGACTTTATAACCCATCTCCCCCTTTGGCTGGAACACCCTATTTTGGGGGGCTATGATCCGGGTTTTCCAAGATGGCGCATTTTGTCCCTCTGCCGGGTTTCCTCGGCCACCGCCTGGCGGAGCTTTTTTCCAAAAAGTTTTTGCATGGGCTCCCACAGCAAATTTTTCCGGATCGGGGGAGTCCCGTTTGTCTCCAAGTTCTGGCGTGCCCTGTGTTCCCAAATCCCGGTGAAACCCCCTTCCGTCTGTTACCACCCTCAGACAAAGGCCCGGTGGAGAGAGTAAACCAGGTCTTGGGGGTTATCTACGCCCCTTCGTTTCAGCACGCCAAGACATTGGTCCAAATTTTGCCATGGGGGGAGTTTTCGTACAACTCCCGAGACTCAAATCCGCAGGGGTCTCCCTTCACATTGTTACGGTCTGATCCCCGCCCCCCTCTCCCTCTGGCATCTCCTTCCCAGGTTCCTGCGGTGAAGCATGGTTCAGGACATAAAGACCAATTTGGGCCCAGACCGCCAAACTTGCTCCGCGTTTTTGAGGCACGAAACCCAAAGCCGACAAGGGAAGAAGTCCCCCTCCTGTCTTTTTCCCCCAGGTGAAAGGTTGGCTGTCACCAATGTCCTCTTAAGATGCCCTCAAAATTGGGACCCCGCTTTGGGACCTTTGAGGTTATCATGCATTAATCCGGTTTTTACAAACTCCGGGTCCTCCCACCATGAGAATTCCTAACCATTCCACGTCCTTCACTAAAACCCCGGTCCTTAACCCCCCCCTTTTCTTTTGAAGTCTATCCCCCCCTCCACCCATACTGTTTCCAATGTCTTTTTAAGTCAAAAGGGGATCCTGGTTGAGGAGAACTAGAGGGAAAGGTACTTTTGGTAGACGGAAAGGTTTGGTCCCTGGGGTTTGGGAGCCGGGGAGGGAAAATCCTGAACCGTAATTCATCCCAAAATTTCTTCGATCCCGTAAAGAGGGGGCCCCAAGGGGGGGGGGGGCCCCAAAGGGGGGGGTATGTCACGGACCCCCTGCGACCTCCGTCCGGGGGCGCAGGGCCCTTTGTGCTGCGGCTCCCCGCGGAGCCCTGTCCGAGTGGGGTTTGGGGTCCCCTCTTTTCCCCGTCCCCGCCCGGGTTACTTACCCGGCCGCGCTCCTGTCTCAGTCCCGTTCCCCCGGGCGTGGTCCCCCCCTAGGGGGGCGCGCGGCCCCGGTGTTTAAATTTAAAGGGCAGTGCGCCGGTAATTGGGGATTGCCCGGGGAACCCCCCTATTTAGGTCTGGCCCCTTCGCCGGCCCCCGCCGGATTTGTTGTTTTACCTCTGGAAAAGGTTCCCCAGCCCTTTTCTTGTCTATCCGTGTACGTACCCCCTTTCCTCGTTTTTCACCCCGAAACTTGCCGTGCCCTGACCTCTGCCTGTCCACGTTTACATCCAGAGCCCCCTGTCCTGACCTTCTGCCCTTCCCCGACTTTTGAGTTGCCCGACGAACTGTACTACGTCTTCCTTGGCCGCCACCGCAGGCAAATCCCCCCAGGGAAAAACCTGGTGACTCTGCCGCAGCAAGTCCCTCCCCTTTGCGGTGGGCTCGGTGAATACCGGGAAATACTTTAAATTCCCTTCCCTGGCTGGGCTTCCACCCTCGCCCGCGGTGGTCCACGGGTCCACTACCCGTCCGTTACACTACCCCAAGTGAAGCAGGGGGTTGGGGGAACACTGCTTTGGGCGTTTTTCTTCAAAAACCAGGACACTGATCCTGTACATGAAAGAAAAATGAGGCCGGTATCGTGAGATTTTGAGTGCAACCTCCCTTTCCCTCAAAAACATTGAAGAGAAATGTGGGTGGGTTTTTCAGCATGCAATGCCCCCAAACACACTGCCGGACAACGGAGTGGCTTCGTCAAAGCATTTCAAGGCCTGGAGGGCCCATCCCGTCTCCCAAAAGAAAACCTTTGGAGGGAGTTGAAAGTCCGTGTTGCCCAGCGACAAACCCCAAAAAAATCACTGCATGGAGGAAAGGGGGCCAACATACCAGCAACGGGGGGCCAACCCTTTTGAAGATTACAGAAAATGTTTGACCTCTGTCATTGCCAACAAAGGAGATACAACAAAGTATTGCGATGAACTTTTGTTATTGACCAAATACTAATTTTCCTCCATAATATGCAAATAAATTCTTTCCAAATCAGACAATATGATTTTCTGGATTTGTTTTCTCATTTTGTCTCTCATAGTTGAGGTCTACCTGTGATGTCAATTACATGCCTCTCATCTTTTTAAGTGGGAGAACTTGCACAATTGGTGGCTGACTAAATACTTTTTTCCCTACTGTAGTTCTATGAAAAAAGTAAAGGGGAAATCTGATTGTTTGCAATGGGCAATAAAGAAAGTCTTAGGGGCCGTTCACACGACTTATTTCGCCGCGGATTGGAGCCGTACTGCGCGCCGGATTTGTGCTGCAGTACGGCACCAATCCGTCGTAGTAATTATGGTAATCCACAGTTCTCATAGAGAACAGTGGATTCCGTCGCTCCTCCCCGCTCGGTGAATCCACTGGGCGGGGAGAAAGTCACCTACACATTATCCAGGCGCAATACGCGCCGTGGATAATGCAAGTCTATGGGGCCGGCGGGCAGCGCCCCCCCCCCCCCCCCGCCCCATATTCAAGCCGGAATTGCGAGCGCAATCCGGCTCGCAATTACGGCTTGAATAAGCCATGTGAACACGGCTTTACACCTAGACAGTTTTCATACATGAGGCCCTTAGACTGGACAGTCTAAATATGCGCTAGATTTACCAAAGTATTGAAAAATCTAGCTCATGTTTAGACCATTTAGTATATAAACAGTAAGTTGGCTTACTTTATTTCACTAATTGCATCTAAATTATGGTGCATTTTTGGAAACATCCATATATTTAAAGTTATACACCTTTTACAGAAGCCTTGTCCTTTGACGCTAGGGCACAGAAGTGACTAAAAACTGTCTAAACCCCATAATAATAAATGTAGTGTACAGCATGTCCACCAGGATTTGGGCACAAATTGCACCAGAATTCTGGTGCAATTGCCATAGTAAATCTGCCCCACTGACTTTTTGATAGTATATACTTGTTTAACTCCGCATTTATACTGTGATTCTTAGGCAATCACCAAGGATGGAATATCTTACCAAGAACAGCCTTTTCACTGGGGGTTTTCCTAGTCGGGTAAAAAGAAACGCGGCAATTTTTCCAAGGGGCCTAAGCTGGAGCTTATAATCTTTTGAAAAAATGTCGCGGCAAAACCCTTTGGTGTAAAACGCTTTGTGGAATAAAAACAAGTGGGCCGGGTCCTGGTTAGCCCGCTGAAAGGAGCCTGCGGGCAGCACCTTTCCGGGGCCCCAATTTTGGGGAATGTCAGGGCGTTTTCCCCGCTGGCCACCGCCGTGGGAAAAAGGGCCCTTGCCCGGGGCTTTTCCCACCCCTTGGAATTTCCCCCATTTCCCAACTGCCAATTTTAACTGTATTAAAAAAAATTAAAAAAGGGGAAGATTTTTTCAAAACATTCAAAAATTTAACCTATTTTTAAGGCCCCAGGTGCCAGCTTAAAGCTATAAACCAAAAAATTACATTTTAAAAAAACGGGGAAACTTTGGGGCAACCCCCGAACCCCTTTTTGAAGGGGTCCAAATTTTCTTGGGGGGTTAAAAAAACATAAATAAAAGGGGGAAAAGGGGATTTTAAAAAATCTTGGGCATTTTGCCCAAAAATTTTGGGGTTAAAATTTTGCTTTGGGTTTCCACCCCCTTTTTGGCCCTTATTTGTTCCCACATGCCCACCTTTGGCAAAAAAAAAAGAAAATTTTAAATGTCCCCCCTTTTGGGCCCCTGGGGGGGGGAAAAAGCAAATTCCCCTTTAAAAGAAATATACCAAGTTGACCAATGACCCCCTTTATACTTTTAAAAAAGTTTTTGGGGGGGAAAATGAGATTTTTTAAAAGAAAAAAAAAAAACACAAAAAAAAAAATTTGGGGGAAAAACTTCTGGCAAAAATTTTCTTTTAAAAAAAACCAATAGAGCTCATTCAATTTTATTTTTTTTCAGAATCTATTAAAAAGGAGCTTAATTGGTTGCTATGGGCAACAAAGAAAGTCTTAGACCTAGACAGTTTTCACACATGTGGCCAAAAATGTATGGCACCTGATCTGTTAAAAGAGGCTTAGTTCATGAACAAAGAGGCGATGAAGAATCTTTTCAGATTTCGGCTGATGGGATCAAGTGGTAAAAATAAATGTGGCTGATAGTAATAAATGAGGGGGGGACACAATTTCAGGTTAGGCCACCTTCACCAACAAAATTACAGTACTGTACAAGTTAATTATGGTTTACGTGTCGGTTTAATTTTCAGAAGTCCATTCTTTACATATTCCCCAAAGGAATGCAGATTTTGAGGCAGATTAACTATGGATTCTTTCTGAGATAATCTGCCACATTCAAAATACAGTATGGCCCCCTTTGACGTATATTTTTCCCCCTTTGACTGGCACAAAAAAAGCTTCCCGAATACAAAAACAATAAACATAAAGGCAGAGCGCCTCTATCCTTGACAACTCGTTTATTATGTTCCTGGACTGTGTTAGAAGCTAACGCTTGCCATGCACTGTGCTTGACTTAAAGGGGTTGTCAAGGACAGAATAAAAAAGGGTCTTGTATTTTCCAGAAATAGTGCTGCATCTGTTCATGGCTGTGTCTGGTATATTTCTAAAATTGTACAACCTGTTTTAGCCTGATGCCGTGGTAGAGACCTTCAGTATCATTGACGGGGTATGGTTGTATAACAGATGCATTTGCTATTGTACTTGTTGGAAAATTCCATTTAATATTGAAAAACAAGGCTCACATCTCTTCTGTCCATAGATCACTTTAAGATTTCACCATTTCTCATTCATGTAGATGCTGCGGCCATGTTTGCTGCGGCCATGTTTCACATCTAAAGGGTTAAAGTGCCAGCTATAAACATGTAGGCAAAGTCAAGAAAACAATACAGGCAGTGCCTGGGTTACGTATGGGATAGGGACTGTAGGTGGTTAGTTCTTAAGTTGAATTTGTATGTAAGTTAGAACAAGTACATTTAGTACTTGTTTGGTGTGGCATGCTGGCACTTGTAGTTCCACAGCTACTAATTGCTGAAGAACATGGAACTACAAATGTCAGCATGCCACACCACACATGTTAAACACATATACTAATCAGCACCCATACAATTTGTAACAGTGTGGTGTAGAATTCTGGCACTTGTAGTTCCATATTCCACAGCAGCTTCTCCTTAGGAAATGCTGTCATACATCACCATGTATCAAGAGCTTTATAGCAGAGCTGTCAGCCAGCACAGGAGAGATGCCGCAGCATCACTCGTCTCCAGTTACCACACAAGTCTCTCCCGTGTGCCGCCACCCGCAAGCTTTACCGAGCAGAGACTTTTCCAGGTCAGTGAGACACCTATGATAGTGAGCTTATCACTGGCACAGGCCTACACACAATGGCGCTTCTGATTGGCCATTGCCTGCAATGAACAGGAGGGCATGTAATAAGTGGACAGAAGCAACACCTGAGAGATAGCTGCTAGAAACACAGGGTTAAAAGGGCGATCAATGCGTGAGATGAGGGAGACACGGCTCGGCTAGAATACTGAAATTTGTGGCATTACAATATTATGGGGCATGACTTCTTGTGTGATGTCAGCACACAGGTTCCACTCATAATAGGCCTCGCCATGGTCAACCAAAGAAGTTCAGTGCACATGCTCAGTATCATATCCAAAGATTGTCTTTTCAAAATAGATGTATGAGTGCTGCCAGCATTGTTGCAGAGGTTAAAGGGGTGGTGGGTCAGCATATCAGTGCTCAGACAATAGGCATCAAATTGGTCTGCATTACTGTCACCTCAGAAGGAAGCCTTTTCTAAAGATGATGCGCAAGAAATTCCACAAAAAGTTTGCTGAAGACAAGCAGACTAAGGACGTGGATTACTGGAACCATGTCCTGTGTCTGATGAGTCTAATATAAACTTATTTTGTTCAGATGTTGTCAAGTGTTTGTGGCAGCAACCAGATGAGGAATGCAAAGACAAGTGTGTCTTGCCTACTATCAAGCATGCTGGTGGTGTCATGGTTTGGGGCTGCATGAGTGCTGCCAGCTGTAGGGAGCTACAGTTCATTGAGGGAACCATGAATGCCAACATGTACTGAAGCAGAGCATGAACCCCTTTCTTCTGGATTGCAGGGCAGTATTCCAACATGACAATTTACCCCAAGCAACCTCAAGAGACCACTCCTTGCAAGCATTTGAGGTTTCATGGTTTTGGGCTGAGACTGCAGCGTAAGCTACAGTTCTTAGAACCTAAACCCTTATGAAGAGGCATCTTTGGGAGGGCAGGATCAAGAGCATGACAATGACCCCAAGCATACCTCTAAGATGACCACTGCCTTGCTAAAGAATTTGAGGGTTAAGGTGCTGGACTGACCAAGCATGTCTCTAGATCTAAACCCTATTGGGCATCTTTGGGGAAGAAGGTGCAGGAGCATGACAATGACCCCAAACATACCTCTAAGATGACCACTGCCTTGCTAAAGAATTTGAGGGTTAAGGTGCTGGACTGACCAAGCAGGTCTCTAGACCTAAACCCTATTGGGCATCTTTGGGGAAGAAGGTGCAGGAGCACAAGGTCTTTGAAGGGGTTGTCTCACTACAAGGATTGCTTTTTATGTTAAAGATCTTGCAAAAATAAGTCACTTTGCAATATGTGTCCATTAACCGTATCCTATCTATTCTGAGATATCCCCTCTTGTATGGGCTGCATCACCGGTTTGAATAAAAGTGTTTTTTTTGTTATTAAAGAAAGTTCCTAAAAAAAACAATTGGTTTTCTTTTTCTAACGGGAGGAAGTAAAGCAGTAAAACGCGTGATTTAAAAAAATTAAAAAAAAAAACCCCAAAGGTTTGGGAAAATTTGTTAAAAAATTCAAAAAAAACCCCTTTTAAAAAAATAAAAAAAGCTCATATGCCCCCAATGGGAAAAAAAAATTAAAATTTCCAAAAATATAAAAAAACCCATGCCCAAAAAAAATACAAAAATTTATGGGGGCCAAAATGGAATTTTTAAAAACCCCAATTTTTTTTAAAATTTTCACTTGAAATTATCGTTCTTTTCCAGCAGTTTTGAGGGGCCCCTAGTTTTTACAACTTTAACTGAACAATTTGAAAATTAATTTTTCAAAAAAAATAAACTTTTTTTTCCCCCCTTTTGAAAAAAAAATTATAAACCTTTTACCAAAAATTAATTTAACCCTTTAATTTGAGATTTTGGAGGGGTGTTAACCCAAAAGGGGTGTTTTGGGGGTTTTCCCCTGCAATTTTGGGGGTTGAAAAACCAATCGGAAAAAGCAAAAATTTAAACCTCCTTTTTTTTAAAAAAAGTCCACCCCCCCAAAAAAGATTTTTTAAACCCCCAATGGGGTTTTTTGCCGAAACTTAAAAAAATTGAAAAATTTTTTCGTTCTTTTCAGGTTTCCAAAAAAATTTTTAAAAAAAACCATTTAATTTAAATTTCTTTTATTAAAAAAAATTTTTTTTAAATCCCACAAAAAAAAGGTAATTCAGGGGGGGTTAATTAAAGAAATGGATTTTTAAACAATTTTTTAAATGCTTACGGGGTAGTTTTTTAAAGTTTTAGAATTTGGGGTTCCCCAAAATGAAATCCCAAAATAAATAAAAATTGTTTTGAAAAAATAAACCCAATTAAAGAATTTCCCCTTTTTGGGGTTTTTAAAAAAAGATGGGGAAAATTTTTTAAAATGACTTAAAATTTAATTTTAAATTATTTACCTATTTAAATTTAATTTTTTAAAAGGTTAAAATTTTTAAATTCCCCAAAAAAAATTAAAAAAATTTTCCCCCATTTTTTTTAAATTCTTTAAAAACGGGGGATAAAAACCCTTTAAAAATTTAAAAAAATTTGGGGGTTATTTTTCTAGATTTTATTTGGGGGGTATTAAAAATTTACCCCCAAAAAGCAATAAAATAAAAAAAGTATTTTTTTTAAAATTTAAGAAAATTAAAATTTCAAATTAATTAAAAAAAAAAAAAAGTTTTTAAAAAATATTCCCATTAATAGGAATGATTAAAAACTTTTTGTTAAAATTTATTTTTTGGGCCCTTTCATTTAAAATTTTTTCCCAATTTTCGAAAATATTTTTCCCAAAAAAACCAATGGGTTTTTCCCCTTTAAAAATTTCCCAAAAAAGTCTCGGGAAAATAAAGGAAAATGCGCCCCCAAAAAAATTTTTGTTTCAAAAATGGGGTTTGGGAAACCAAACGGGTTTCCTTAAGGGGAGGGTTTTAAAAGGGGGTTTTTGCCGGATGCAAGTTACTTACCTCCTTATAAACACAGGTAAAAATATAAACAAATCATGCTGAGTCATGAACCTGCAGGGGTGAGGGGTTTGAGGGGTGAGAAAGGGAAAGTGGGGAAAAAGGGGACGTTCAAAACTTAACCCCAAATAATAACATTAAAAACGTGGATTTTTTAATAAAAAACAATAAAATTTTCCCATACATTGCATTTTCCCCCCGTCCTTGAAAGCTATTCTTTTTTCCCTTTGTAAATCAGTTAAAAAAGTGTTCAGCAAGCGGGGCCCAAGTTTAGCCCCTGTCAGCCCCCGGGTCTTTTTCTAATGCAAACTTTCAGGAAAACAAAGGGGGACTGAAAAAAACTGTGTCCAGAGGTTTCCCTTTTTTTGTAATAAATATATTTAGAAAAGTGTTTTAAATCCCCTTTTTTTGGGGGGGGATCCCACTTTCAACTTTAAAAACATCGGGGAAAACCCCTTTAAAAGGGCGTAAAAAATTATTTTATTGCATTTATAATTAGAATATAAATAGTAAACAATAGTAAAATAAAAAAGTACTATTCAACAAAAAGTAAAATTTTAAAAATTAATTTTAAAAACCATACACGCACAAAGAATTATTCTAGTATAATTAGAACATAGATAGTAAACAATAATACACGCGTAAAGAACTATTCTTACTACAGTATAATAATATAGATGGTAACCAATATTCCTATTGCAGTAAAATTGAAGCATGAATATGCACTCAGAGTAATGCAAGTGAACCAACAATGATGTAGCAGAGCTGAGTTTGTTTTTTTGGGCCCTTAATATAAAAATTCCATTTGATGGGGAAAAGGTTTAAAAAAAAACAGATTTGCAGGTGCCACTTTGTGAAATGTTCTAGAATATCTGCCATGTACTGTAAGATCCATCGGAGAGGAACATTGCCGCTGCTGCAGCAGGAAATTGTGTTCTCCCCCAAACTATAATATGATGGGGCCTTTGGAGTCTTGCAAAAAAAGGTTTTTATCAGGGGGCTGGGGGCCCATTTCTTTGGGACTCATGGGGAGGGCAAAAACATGCAGGGACCAAATATTTTTTTTTTGTTGCTATGTAACAGCTATTTATTTTGCAAAAAAATTGGGGATGGGGGGGCGGCCTCTCCCCATATGGGGTTTTGGGCTATTCTGATGGCAGGAGGCACTTTGTTTGCATTCATGTGTTATTTCTCACATTTTGTCTGCACAGGTCAAGGAGGCGGCCAGTACATCTCATATGAGGATTGTCAGTGGCACAGTGACTGCTTCGCCTGTTCAAAAGGGCGGGGGTTTTCCTTTTTTGGCCAAGTTCCCTCTAAAGAGCAAACCCAAAATATTTCTGCCCTGATTTGTGGTCAGGACATGTAGATGGATAAATTCAAGTGTGACATTTGATAGGGTTTTGTATATTTTTACCCTAGATGTCACTAAAAATAATAACCCTCGGGCATAAAGGGGTTTCAATTATTAAAGGGGGAACCCCCCACTTGTGGGCAACTGTGTGGAGCACTGATAAAGAATGCATTTAGTATCAATATATAGTACACTATTTTTTTTTGCCACCAAGCCATGTGACTTTAAAGTGGTGAAAACCTCTCAGTTGGTATCAGTGCTAACTGATGAGACTGGAGAAAGAGGGGGGGGAATTTTTTTTTCTACTTTTGTAGCTCTCTTTGTAGGCCGGGGAAAAAAGGTCCCCTGCTTTTTTTTGGTCATAGGAGAAGTTTTTTTTATCTAAAAAATTTTTACCCAAATTTTTGCTTTGCAAATACTGATAAAAGCTATTTATACATCAGTAAAGGTAGAGCTTCCTTTGATCTCCTTCAAAGAGTGGAGGCAGACTTTTTATGTTAAGTTATGCAATTATAATTTTCTAGATTTGGGTTATATGCAGTCAAAATAATCTTTTGAAAGTGTCCCTTTGGAAAACATATAGTGGGTACAGAAAAGTATTAGGCCCCTTTAAAAAATGTTTTTACTTTTTTCTTTTATTGCAGCCCTTTGGTAAGATCATTCCCTTTTTCTCGTTAAATTTTACACTCTGGCCCCCCCCCCATCTTGAAAAAAAAAACAAAAAAGGAAAACATTTTTGCAAATTTATTAAACAAAAAAAACTGGAATAACACATGGTCTTAAGTATTCAGGAACCCCCCTTTGCTCATATTTAGTAGAAGCATTTAGCTGTGCAAACCCTGAGTCTTTTGGCAAATTTATGCAACAAGTTTTTTACACCCGGGTTTTAGGGGGCCTTTTGCCTTCTTCCTTGCAGTTTCCCCTCCAGTTTTTCCCCAGGTTTGGGTGGTGGGCCGGGTTTGGGGGGGCAGCCATTTTCAAATTTTCTCCAGGATGCTCAAAATTGGGGTTTTGGCAAGGCTCTTCTGGGCCGTCAAAAATGGGAAAGTTGTTTTGAAGCCCGCTTTGGGTTTTTTTGCTTTTTGCTTAGGGTTTATTTCTTGGTTTTTTAAAAAGAACTTTGCCCCTTTGAGGGCCCAAACGCTGGGAAAAGGTTTTTATCCAGGGGGGAACTTCTTTACCCTTGGGGCCCATTCATCTTTCCTTCAATTTTCCCGGCCCTGGGGCTGAAAAAAAACCTTTCCTTTGCTGATGCTGCCCCACCATGTGTCACTGTTTAGATTTTTTGGGAGGGATTTAGCAGTGCCTGGGTTTTCTTTCCCCAAAATACCGGGTTTCAATTAAAAAACCCCCATAAAGTTTTTTTGGGGGAGTCCCTTAAAGTGTTTTTTTGGGAAACGTAAATTTTGGGGCCCTTTTATAAAGCTTGCACGAGGAGAGGCCCTTCCCTCGGCCACTCTGCCCTAAAGCCCCCAGGGGAGATAGTTAGGATAGATAGTTGACTTTGTGGAACTGTGTCCCATTCCCTAAGCATCTCGGGAAACTCAGGGCACAGGGAATTTTGGGAGTTCTATTCACCCCTCTCACCAAAAATTTCTCCCCCGATTGCTTAGTTTGCTGGACGGCCCCGGTCAAGGAAATTTTGGTTTTTTCCCCAAAGTTTTTCCTTTTTTTGGATTATCGAGGGCCCCTTTTGGTCTAGGAGCCTTTAGTGCTGGGAGAAATTTTTTATTTAACCCTTTGGCCCGATTGTGCCTTGCCACCTTCTGGGCTCTGGCCCCCTTGGGGGATTTTCCCTAGACCTATGATTCTCATGGCTTTGAATGCCTGTGGCTGTGCGGTCTTATCTGTTTAAAAAAACACCCGGGTGGACTCCAAGAAGGGGTTAAACCCCTTCCCAAGGGGGGTTTAGAAAAGGGAAAAGGACAGCATGTGAGTTAAATTGAGTGTCAAAAGGGAAAGGGTTTTGAATACTTTTTGACATGTGATATTTTTTTTTTTTTTGGTTTTAAAAACATTTGGGAAAAAAATTTTAAAATTTTGTTTTTTTTTTCTTTAAAAATGGGGGGTTTTCAGAGTGTAATTATTGAGCCCAAAAAATGAAATTTTTTGATTTACCCCAAAAGGCGCAATTTAAATAAAGGGGTGAAAAAAATTAAAGGGTCTGAAAACTTTTCCCCTACCCCCTGTATGAGGAAATTTTACAAATAGTGAATCCGTGATCTTTCATCCCCATGAAATAAGGCATAAAGGGGTTTTTTCACACCATG
The DNA here is from genome assembly GCA_025379985.1 of Phyllomedusa bahiana. NCBI lineage: Eukaryota > Metazoa > Chordata > Amphibia > Anura > Hylidae > Phyllomedusa > Phyllomedusa bahiana. Next base: position 24,642 of record JAODAL010018688.1, on the reverse strand, counting down.
CGTTTTTAAAAAAACCCCAGGATTTTAGCCTCATGCTTCACAGGCGGCTTTCCCGGGTCTTTCTTCCTTGATTAGGCTGTGTGTGGTTTACAGAGTTTATTGGCATATCAAACTCTGTTTTTTTTGCTGAACCCGTTACGTGAATGACTGCTAAAGGGTTTTTTTAACCCGTAGTGCCCCAAGGCTTTAAAAACTCCCAAAAAGGTTTTTAAAGGGATTTCTTTTAAATATTTTTAAAAAAAATCCCGTTATAACAAAACCCCTCAGCAGGAAAGTGATGTTTACCATGGGAGGAAGGGGAGGGACAATGAGAGCAAAAGGAAGATGGTTTGGTTTAACCCAGGGAAAAACTTCTGTACACAACAAAAAATAAAATTTTTCATTTTCCTAAACAAAGAAAAATCAGAAAAAGCAATGTTTTTTGTAGGAAAATTTTATTTACTTTTGGGCCCAAAAATTTTTTTAAACGAATCACGTGGTGGGAAAAAAAAACCCATTTGAGATTAAAAGAGATTTGATGAAAAAAAGAAACCCGAAAATTTTTTCTTGCTTGTAAACCCGGTTTGTAGTTTTCCCCCCTTAAAAGGGGTATAAAACAGACACAGTTTTGAAAAAAAAGGGGAAGTCTAAAAGACTCTGTTTTTTCCATCTAATAAATCCCTTAGCAAAACCCTTTGCTTAAATCTCTATAATCTAGTTATCAGAAGACCCTCGCAACAAATAGTAATCAGTGAAGGAACCTGACAGAAAGCGCTCAATGGCATGGCAGTGCCCCTTTAGGGGACAAAAAGTATTACACAATAGTTACTGAAATTAAACTGCCCCGGGAAACGAGGGAAAAAAGGGAACATTTTTTTTCAATGTTGATACTCTCTGCCTGGGGAAATAAATAGTTTTTCAATGGAAGGGGTAGTTTAATTTGGAAAATTTCAGGGTTTGGGGGCTCTAAGCGAACAACCCCCTTTAACTCTTAGTAAGGCTTTGGGGGTCTCCAAAGGGTTTTGTGGTGGTCTAAATCAAAGATTTTTGGGCCTTTTTGTATTTTTTTTCAGGAGAGATTCAATTGGGTTTCCCCGTTAAGGGAAAATTTTACGATTGTAATTAACATACATTTAAACAATTTTTGTTAATTAATTTTTGTGTTACGATAAAAGGGTTTTGCCAAATTTTTGAATCCAAAGAAGCAGGTTTTTAATGGGAAAAAATCTAATTTAATTTTCAATCAGATAAAATAAGTCATTGCCATCCAGGGCATTTGTGATCTAGGAATGTGTGATGAGGGTTTGTTCTATGTATGGGCGACTTTTGATGATTTTAAAAATTTGAAAAATTTTTAAAAAAAATAAATTTTTAGAAGGTGGGTTAAGAAAAAATACAAGGGAAAAAACAAACCCAAATGAGGGCTCTGAGTTTAAAGTTTTTATTGAATGTAACATACAACCAGAAGCAAATACTACACCGTATTATGCTAATTTATATGGTTATTACAGAGGTCAACAACATTTTTACTCTTAGGGCCATAGTCTGACTGTATGGATGGGAAATAAGAATAAACGTCACATGAGCTGGGCTAGCCAAGGATGGGCAAGGCTATTGCCTGCTCATGAATAAGGGGGAAAATCACCTGTTCCAGAAAGCCCGCAAAACGAGATTTTAGCATTAAAAGGGGTTTAAAATACTGCCATTAAAAAAATTTTGCTTTCACTATTTTTAAAAGGGCCTTTTTTAAGGGGGTTTTACTTAATTTTTGTTAAATTACGTTTTGGGGCCAAAATTCCCCCTTTTTTTTTTGGGAAAAGCTTTTCCAAAAACCCCAACAAATTTTTTTCACGGGGGTTTTTAAGGCCCTAACATTGCAGGTTTGCCCAAAAAATTTAAAAATTTTTAAATTTTACTTTTCAAATTTTTTAAAGGTTTTTTCGCGGGGGGTTTTAAGAAAAATTTGTTTTTTTGAAAAAAAAAATTTTTGCCAAAAAACTTTGGGGGAAATTTTTTCCCGAGCTTAATAGCATGTGCCAAATATCAACCCCAAAATACAATGTTTATGGGATTGCCAAAATTGGGGTTAAAAACAAAAACATATTATATTTCTAAAGGGGGGAAGGTTTTTTAAAGTTTCCTTTAAAAAAAAAATTTTTTTTACTTCCCGCTCCTTTGCCTAACCGTTCCAGCCTTAACACTTCACTTACAAAAAGTGTTCATCCTTAAAACCCGTAACCCATGATGCAAATTTTTACTAAACAGTGGGAATAAATTTATGAACTCTTTCCTTATGGATACAGTGGAACAAGGGTTTGGGGAGTCATGTGGGAAAAAATTTAAAAAGTGTAAAACTTTGACTAATAATTTTAAGGCCTCGTTCACACGACGGTTTGGGGGGCGCCCCGGGTTTTCCCCCGGCCGGGTCCCCCGTCGGGGGCCCGGGCCGGGAAAAATCCCCACCGGGGTTTGCGGGGGCCCGGGCGGGGGGGCCTGGTTTTGCCCCAGAAGGGGCTGGTTTGGGGGCTGCTTTCCCGGGGTTTGCCCCCATGCCCAAAATTAAAAAGGGGGGAAGCCGTGGCCCCGAGCCGTCACTGGGGGTGCGGGCCCCCGCGAGAGAACTCCCTGTCAAGAATTGACAGGAGAGTTCTTCACCCTCCCCGGGCTGGCCCCCGGCCCTGAGCCGGGCCAAAACCCCCGGCCCTGTGAAAATTAAGCGGGGTTTTCCCCTAGGAAAACCCTGTTAATAATCTGGCGGGGATTTGGCCCGGTTTATGGCCGCAGGAAAAACCCCGTCGGGACCCCCGGCCATAACCGGGCCCAAAAACCCGGGGGAACAGGCCTAAGAGTAAGTCCACTCAGCATGGAGCTGCTACACAGCTCAGATTTTCTGCCGCTCAGATTTCAAATCTGAAAACCGTCTGAAAAACTTGGAACATGCACATTCTTTCACCCCGGTTTTAAAGGGCCCGAAAATTTTACTGTTTAATGGTTTTTTGGGGCGGGTTGAATTTTCAAAAACCCTTTGGGGGGTAACCACCCCCTTTTTGCTCAAAAAAAAAAGATAAAATATTAATCAGATTCTTTAATCAGAATCCGCCAGGTATTTTTTTACCCCCTTTTGGCCTTCCTTAAAAATTGGGGTATACTTTTTTAATTTAAAAATGGTGCATGTTCTGACACTGATATCTGAGCTTGCACCACCTTTTGAGTGGGTTGGTTTATGTAAAATAGGACCCAACATTATAAACCAGTATTAATTGGGTTTATTAAAACCCCATAATGAAATTTAAGTTCCGTAGCCCCAAAATGTCACCCAACATAATGCAAAAAGAAGTTTAAAGAAAATTAGGCAGAGAACCAATACAGATAAAGCAAGTCCTTGCATACAGTATAACAGTCAGAAAGAGCTTCTGGAAGCTGGAAATAACTTTCTTTGTTGAGGATAAAGCTTTTTGGGCATTTTTTATGTACATTCCCGCCATTTAAATAGGTACACCCATGCAAAAAAAGGGTAAAAATTTTGCTTAGAACGCCTCAATTCCGGGGCTTTAATTAAACAAAGGGTTAAGATTAAATTGTCCAAGGGGAAAATTGGTTGATTAAAAAGGGGCACTGCCTCAGAAAGGAGAATTTTTGTTAAAAACATTATTTCTGGAAAACCATTTTTGTTTTTTGACAGTATTTTCTTTGGCAGTACTATGCAATTAAAATTACATATAAAATCTTGTCCTTTTTGTATACTACAGGTTGTTTTTTTGCAACCAAAATTTTCTCTGTAAAATTTTGAAAACATCTCTTGACCAACGTTTTCACCTTTCCCACGGTCCCTTCCCTTGGGAGGTAAAAGCAAACCCCCTGTTTATGGCACCAAAATAGAAAGGGCCGTTCAATATTTAAACAATGGGCTGCTAGAGGCCACACTAAATGAGGGGGGCTGGAAACCTCCTGGGGGAAAAAAATAGTCTTTTACCCAAACTGTACCAAATTTGCTTTTTTGTTCTACCCTTCCATTTTTACAAATTAAGAATTTTCATCTCCCCTAAATCATTTGAGCAATGATGGGGGGACATTCTGATCACAAAACTCTCTAACGTTCCAGACTTCCGTGGTCACATTTCTAAATTCTATCTCCATTTCCTTTTAGCTATGAGAAAAAGACGGAGGGGTTGGTTTATTTGGGAAAAAGGACAAAGGGGGTTTAAAATTTAGGGTTGTGGTGTATTTAAGAAACTAAATAATTTCCCTTTTATATTTGGGAGATGTCCCTGAAAACTATATGCAGGTTCTTAATGGGAGGCAGCCTCTCCCTGCCCTGTTCTAGATGTGAGAACAGTACTGCATATCTATTTCATTGTTTTGGTCCTTCCCATTAATTGTCACATATTGCTTGTTAATATGTGAAAATTTGGATGATAGTGTCCCCTTAATCACAGATCTGTAGTGTCTGAGATTATATGCTGGATATGGTTTGAAGATACAATATCCTAGGAAAGAATGTTGTATATTGAGAATATTGTATCCTGAGGCCATTGTCACTTGAGGGAACACTGTAATTGTGCTAAAACACATATTAACTGTAGTACATGCCATGTACAATAGTTTATGGTGCAATTTCCATAGTAAACCTGTCCCACTATATTAATTTTCCCTCAGCTCACAATGCATATTGCAATGAACTGTGCTGGTTCCACTTATGGGAAAAAGCTTATCTTCATTCTTTCTTGCTCATATGTGTATTACTATGATTTTGTGTGTTCAGTATATACATGCTTATATTGTCACCTGTTGTACAGAGCTGCTTATTTTCTTCTAATAAATGTCACAACACAGTGTGTGTGGACTTTTTTTTAAATTTACATACACTGACACAGATCAGGAGAAGACAGAAGAGCAGGGACAAGTTTCAGGAACAGCATAACCAGCACTGACCGCAACTTAGGGTATGTTCACTCTCAAGATGGTATTCAAGTGTATACTGCAGCATGCCGGGGATGTGGACCACTATTTTATCTCACCAAAATATGTATATTATTGTAAAACGTAATAATAATAAAATAATAGTAATAAAACGTAAAATGTAGCCACAAGTAGACTACGTTTGGTCTATTGAAGGTTGGAGGAAGGCCATGATATGTGTTTGAACACCTTTTTGAGGGTATTCAGTTAGAAATGTCTGGCATATAGTCAGTTATAAATGTTAACACCAGGGTCTGCAACGTCGGCTCTCTAGCTGTTGGGAAACTACATGCCCACTGTATAGATTATATAAATGCAGAATGGGAGATGTAGTTTCACAACAGCTGGAGAGCTGACATGGCAGACCGCTGTGTTAACACAACCGTGCTTTGCTTTTAATTAAGTGGCAGAAAAAGTGTCCAGTCCGACCATTATCAATATAAAACGTTTAATGTTTGTCAAATGCATTCAAATTGAAGTTTAAGGCTATGTCTACACTGCTTAGGAAAATGATCATATCTTCGGTGCTTTTCGTTTTTTAAAAGCACCGAAGATACGATCGTTCCTGTGGTACCAAAGACGGCAATAGGAAAGATGAGCTGCTGTCTACACAGCTCGTCTTTTCTCTGCTCGTCTTTCGGCAGCGGCGTATTATACAACATGTTGTATAATACGCCAGCGCTTCTCGTTTTCTTGCCGTCTTCCCATACAATGCAAGTGTATGGGCGACGTCAGGAAAATGAGATGCAACCGCGTTTTTTGTACAAAGCGTGACAAAAACCGCGGTCCTGCATCAGAGAAAAAACGGCCGCTTTAAGGGCTGTTTTTGGGCCGATGCAGTGTAGACATAGCCTAAGGGGATGTTCACACAACAGAGTAAAATTTAAGCATGGACTCTAGAAGGATTCTGCCATCAAAATCCGCATCATTCAGCGTGTTATTAGAGAGGATTTTTTACTAAAATACCTGCTTATTGCACGTGGATTTAGAGGTGTTTTTCTGATTTGGTTTTACAGGCAGTCAGGAGTGCAATTCATGCCTATTGGTCTTAGATATGGATCTTCATTAAAATCCACATGCAATACACGTACAAATGTTTTTGATGCTTATTGTAGGAGGATTTTGGCCATCCCATTCACATCAACAGTAAATTTCCATGCATTTTCAGTGTGAAATACGATCAAAGAATGAGCCTGTTGTTATGACAGTGAGTCGATTTTGAAAACCACGCAGCAAAAATATGAGTTGTTTGAACTAAAATGTATATTTTTTATTGCGGTTAATAGAAATATTTTTTTTTCAGTTTTCAGAGGATTTCAAGGCAGACTCCGCCTAGAAATCCTCGTTGTGTGAGAAATATCCTTAATTTTCAGTCGCTGTTGCCCAAAATGTGGAGTATAAAAAAGCCATCCTTCTTCACCCTGTAAGAAATTCCCTGTATCATATACATATATATAACTTCCCAAGATTCTGGTAGTTATATGGATAAGTAATCGCACCATGCATCACCCATCAACAGGATTTCTCCATATCCAAGTATACTTTGTAACGTACAGACGATTGGTGGATAAATTGTAAACAACGTATCATTTATTGCACTAAACTAGTAACGATTTAAAAGCTCATCCAGAGCAGGTACTTGCGTTACAGCAGCATTTATGCATATGGGCGAAACTGTCCTGGAAAGTCCATCACTGGTATCCATGTGCCGCGTTCGGGCATAGCATCTCCATCACGGAGCTGGCTGGCGGACAGGCGGGGCAAGAGAATGCGCGTTCAACGTTTTTGGGAAACTCCTCCCCTTTTCTCAAGCATGCAGTAAGTCCGTTCACGCTTGCTTTATATACAATATGTCTAAGCAACACAAGTAACAACAATTAAAAATAATTACAAAAACACTTTAAAGCTGAGGTTTTCATTCATTCCTAAGGGTGCTAGGGTATTCATCCTATGTATCCATCTAGCCTCCTGTTGCAGGAGGCTCCGCTCCAATGTTAACCCCTCGCTACCTTTTGATTGTTACTAGTTTAGTGCAATAAATGATACGTTGTTTACAATTTATCCACCTATCGTCTGTACGTTACAAAATATACATATATATAGTCATATAAATATCATAAATAAATATGTATCTATATAAACATATACTGTATACATACAATCCACCCTCTTACTCGGTTAGATTTGAAAGGTTAGGTGCATATGAAATTGATTTTATGGTTATTATAAATGATATGGAGATATACAGGAACAGAGAGAAAGAAACAACCAATGTTACATAAACACTACAAATAATACTGATAACAGTTACAAATCATACAAATTATTTAGCAAGATACAATGTTATGTTACAATCCAGGCCTTCACCCATGTGCAGTGCTCTCAATGTGTCCCAGTTTTCTGGCTTCTTCCCAACAGACAAAGAGCCCTTCCAACAGCTTGCCTGTGTGTTTTATACCCCATCTCAAGACCATACCTGCCCCCAATTTCCCATGAGGCCTCAGGACCTTTAGTGTTGCATCCCTCCTTTCATCTAGAAGGCAGGGGCTTATCAGTCAGGTTTTACAATGTTCTGGCATCTGGGCAGAGGCAGATACCTTTTGTTCTTTCAATTAGCACCTGAATGAGATGTGTGGTCTTCCAAGATGTTCCCATGAGAAACCAGTATTTTCCTACAAGTGAAATACCTCCTATATATCATATCGAAGTATACCATATCACATGCCTTTCAATATGTAAAAATTTGTATTTCTTACAACCCGTCTAGAAGTTCATACTGTCAATAACTTGTTCTGGTTTATGTGCAGAGATGAAGCAACCTAATACTATTATTATTTATTTTAGAGCGCCATTAATTCCAGGGTGCTATACAAGCCAGGTACATAATATAAGACGAATACAATAACACACTGATACGGACCCTGCCTGCGAGAGCTTACAGTCTACAATGGAGTAGGGGGAGTCAGGAGGTGGGGACGGAGATGTGTGTATTATGGTGTAGAGACAGCAGGGCTATTGTAAATGGTAGGCTATCCTGAAGAGATGGGTTTTCCGGTTCCATTTGCAACTGGTGAAGGTGGAGAAGAGTCTGATGTTGTGGTAATGAGTTCCACAGTATCTGATGTATTTAGCAGTAATTGTATTAATTATGTTCAGTTTCATGCAACAGAATTTATTCTTTATGTTTTCTTTACTAAAGTCCTGACCATACAGAAACATAGACTCATATGACCATATGTGATTGACTCTTGATAGTCATATGCAGGGCCGGACTGGGAATAAAAATCAGCCCTGGCACTAAGCCCCCAGCAGCCCACATACAATATCCGCTTAAAAAATTCCAATTGTTCTCGCACCTCGCCACTTTCTAAAATAAACTACACTATAAAGCTGCTTTCACACAGAGCGTTTTTGGTGCATTTTGTGCAGAAAGGCAAAGCAGTTAATGCTGAACATTTCTGCACAAAAAAAACCACATAAACAAATGCACCAAAATCGCTCCGTGTGAGAGCCCCCTACACACAAGTAAAAAAGAAACAGTGGGGCAGAGAAATCCCTGATTCAACATAGAAGTAAAATGACCCCTGGCAGCAGGGACTCACCGGAGACGTCATCTCTGATGGGAGTTGTTCTCTTCTCCTTTTCTTCTCCTTCTGGCACAAACCTCCATGATGTCTTCCCTGATGAGTCGTTCCCTTCCATTTCTTTCTCTGTCCGGTACAGCATGCAGTGTCCTCTTCTAGTGGTCACTACTCGTCCCTGTAGAATTTACAACAAATACATCTTAGACTCCTCTCTTTTCCAGCACTTTCCTATCAATTCCCCAAACAGCGTATGTTAGACCCTAAAAATTAGAAATTAAAAAATGACAGATAAGTGGCAGGCAGTGACAGTATGCAGGCAGGCAGGGCCAGTAAACAGGCAGACAGGGCCACTTATAGGCAGACAGAGAAAGTATATAGGCAGCCAGGGCAGTGTATAAGTAGGCAGGGCTATTAAAGGCAGCGTATAGGTAGGCAGTGCTATTATAGGCAGCCAGGGCAGGGTATAGACAGCCAGGGCAGGGTATAGGCAGCCAGGGCAGGGCATCATATAGCCGGGCAGGGCATCATATAGCCAGGCAGGGTATAGGTAGCCAGGGCAGTGCATCATATAGCCAGGCAGGGCATCATATAGCCAGGCAGGGTATAGGTAGCCAGGGCAGTGCATCATATAGCCAGGGCAGGGTATAGGTAGCCAGGGCAGTGCATCATATAGCCAGGGCAGGGCATCATATAGCCAGGCAGGGTATAGTTAGCCAGGGCAGGGCATCATATAGCCAGGCAGGGTATAGGTAGCCAGGGCAGGGCATCATATAGCCAGGGCTCATATAGCCAGGTAGGGTATAGGTAGCCAGGGCAAGTTATCATATAGCCAAGCAGGGTATAGGTAGCCAGGGCAGGACATCGTATAGCCAAGGCAGAGTATAGGTAGCAGGGAAGGGCATCATATAGCCAGGGCAGGGTATAGGTAGCCAGGGCTGGGTATCATACAGGTAGCCAGGGCAGGGCATCATATAGCCAGGGCAGGGTATAGGTAGCCAGGGCAGTGCATCATATAGCCAGGTAGGGCATCATATAGCCAGGCAGGGTATAGGTAGCCAGGGTAGTGCATCATATAGCCAGGGCAGTGCATCATATAGCCAGCAGGGTATAGGTACCCAAGGGCAGGGCATCATATAGCCAGGGCAGGGTATAGATAGCCAGGGCAGGGCATCATATAGCCAAGGCAGAGTATAGGTAGCCAGGGCAGGGAATAGGTAGCCAGGGCAGGGCATCAAATAGCCAGGGCATCATATAGGTAACCAGGGCAGGGCATCATATCGCCAGGGCAGGGCATCATATAGGTAGCCAGGGCAGGGTATAGGTAGCCATGGCAGGGCTGTATATAGGTAGCCAGGGCAGGGCTTTATATAGGTAGCCAGGGCAGGGCTGTATATAGGTAGCCAGGGCAGGGCTGTATATAGGTAGCCAGGGCAGGGCTTTATATAGGTAGCCAGGGCAGGGCTGTATATAGGTAGCCAGGGCAGGGCAATTATGGGCAGCCAGGGACAGTAAAAAGTTTTAAAAAAATAAAATAAATAAAAAAAATAATACTCACCGGACACCCGCTGCCCCCTCCTCTTCACTCTGGAGCCGGTGGCCACTCACTGCAGAGAGCGGGGCCGCGGAGCAGGCGCGCGATTACGTCATCGCATCGCGCGCCTGCCCCGTGGCCTCCTGGGAGCAGAGCAGACGGGATCAGTAGATCCCAGATGCTCAGTGTCGGCTGCTGCTTGCACCGCGCGGTACAGGCGGCGGCCATGATGGCTGCATGGCCGGGTCACTGACCCAGCCGTGCAGCCATGTGGCGAGGGGGGGCCTGTCGGTCCCCTGCCACAAGGGTCCGGTCGCTGATGCGACCATTGCAGCCCCTGTAACGCGCCACAGACCGGTGCCGGCACTCGGGGCCCGCCGGGGGGGAACACCGTCCCTCTCGGCGGGCGATCCGAGCTGGCCCTGCGGCCCGGACGCCAGCGGCCCGCCGGGCAACTGCCCGGTTTGCCCTATGGTCAATCCGGGCCTGGTCATATGGCTAATCATAATGGCCAAGCAGTACAAATGAATCGGATTTCACAGCTAACACTGAACTAGGATAAAGGGATTTTTCACATTGAACACACTATCTGGTTTGCAGGCAGTACAGCAGGAGGAGCTCAGTAGATTGATATAAAGTTTTGGAAGGAAAGATGCAGGAGCACCTGTAATTCATTCATTTAAATCCTTGCTTATTCTTAGTTGAGGAGTCCAGTGGGCAGTGTCATCAGTGATTGACAGTCTTCCTTGTATACAGAGTTAGCTGTTAACGGATAACCCTGCCTACTTGACTCTTTAACCTAGAATTATCTGGGATTTAAATTAATACATTTCAAATTCAACTGAATATTTTCCCACAGAACAATATATCAATCTGCTCAGCTCTTCCTACTCTATAACATGCTCTCTGCAGACCAGATAGCATGTTCAATGTGACAGGTTCCCTTTAAGACCTTATGCACATGGCTATAATGGAGTCAGTACAAGTGGTACAGAGTGTAATAAAACAAGCAGTTTATGTGTCCTACTTTATTCCTCTGATTGAGGTTTTGTTTTTTTTGTTAGATTCATGCTTCTATGGGAGTATAGCTCTATAATAGGGTGCCTTAAGGGGGCACCAAGTCATGGGACACCGGTGCGTCAGCACTTAGATTTACCAACTTTACAGATTATCTAGATTTAGTTCAGTAACAACACTTAGATGGCAACACTTATCTTACAGAGATACTATAAAATCAGCCATAGAAACATAGTCAATTTATTATTAAGAGAAACCTGTTAGCATGATTCAGTAAAAAGTTCCTCAATTCTATTACATACTTCTCATTGAAGCCTCACCAAAACCAGTAGTGAAATTATAATTAGCAATAAGTTATAATAAGTTGCAGTGCTTTACAGTGAAACATAGTTTAACAGAACCAAGTAAATCATGCTTCCTGAGGTTAGGGCTCCATATCCTGCTGTCAGGTTCCTTTTACGCAAATAATATAATATACACTATCTCACATTTATGGCACATGGATAGGATATGCCATAAATGTCTGATAGGTTGTAGACTCACTGCTGGAATCCCCTTTCTATTTCTGCAGTAGGTCGAGGGCTCAGTGGATCCCTGTTTGGAGGTAGTTGAGGGAACCAGAGGTAGTACCTGCACTTCAGACATTTATGGCATATCTTGTGAACATGCATTAAAGGGGTTGTCCATTTTATATTGTTTCATTATGTATGTAATAGCAAATCATACAATTTTCTAATATAAAAGTATTACAATTTTGTTCCTATACCTCTTTTATATCAGTGCAGTATACTCCTATCTAGAAATTTAAAAAAATGGTATAGCCCATACTCCACTCCAATTTATTCTCTCCCGTTGACTAACTGAATGTACTAAACATGGTGTCAGTCATGTGACCCACATACACAGGTCATGTGACTCCTTTCCTGGTACCCAGGTAACACTTTCCAGGTATGTATTGTACTAACTTAGGTATTGGGGAAGAATTTTTAAAGTATGCATACTAGAAAATTGTATGATTTTTTATTATATACATAAATAAAAGCATTATTTACTGTAAGCAACAGAGCCTGGGGAATGGCTGCACAGTCAGCCCTGGGGACCTAGAGTAGCCCATTACTAAGTGTAAGAAAAAATAAATAATTAACAGTTATCCCTACATGGGATTTAAAAAACAAAAGTAAAAAAACCATAAAAAAGTGTAGAAAAAAATAAAATAAATATTTTATAAAAAATAATTGTGCATACATTACACAAAAAAACTACACATATTAGGTATCCACATGACCATAATAACCTGTAGAATTAATCCAACAAGTTATTAGTGTGAAATGTGAATGGTGTAAAAAAAAAATGTAAAAAATATTCTGCAATGGCATATACCATGTCACAGTGCCCTGTAAATGCCAGACCATTTGCATACTACAGCACAGCATATGGAAGAGGTCTGGCATTTACAATGCTAGTTAACTGCTGGCATGCCCAGCATCAGCATGAGTTCTGAATGCCTTCTTCAGCTATTTCAGACATTTGACCTAAAATCTTAGTTCTGTTATCTGATCTCCCACAATATAATGTTAAATTCTGAATGTACATTTCTCTGTAAACAGACGTTGAACATCATTTTATTAAATAATTAAACAAGATAATTGCATACTACAAACTGAGGGGGACATGTATGAAAACTGTCTAGATCTAAGACTTTCCTTGTTGCCCATAGCAACCAATCAGAACTCCCCTTTTAGTTTTCAGACCATCTATGAAACTTCAAGCCACATATGCCCAAATAAATATATATATATATATATATATATATATATATATATATATATATATATATATATATATATTATATATATATTATATATATATATATATATATATATATATATATATATATATATATAGGTAAGGGCGACCCCATATGGTGACACTGTGCCTGGAGATAAGACACCAAAACTACAACAATAGTACAAATCCTAGGACTGGATAAAACATAACTTTTAATCTTATCAGGGCGGCTTTCCACATTTTTTGTAGGTAGTGTCTAACATTATAGGGAATAGCTTAGGGTCTTTCTAGGTTAGGCAATTAGTGATATGTTTTATTGATGTACTATTAAAAGATATGCTTTATTCAGTCCTAGGATTTGCACTATATGAAAGGAAAGATGAGTTCTGAATGGTCGCTGTGGGCAACAAAGAAAGTCTTACACCTAGACAGTTTTCATACATGAGGCCCTAAATAATTCACTCTTGGCCACTAGGTGGCAGCAAAGTTGAGCGAATTAGTACATGTATTCTTCAGTATTGTACTGCAGTTTGCCAGATAAGGGACACATATTTTTATAATCTGCTGATCTATTTTGTGTAATAAATTGAGTTTGTATAATTCATTGTATTGGAAAAAATATGTAAGATATAAATAGACACCAGAGTCAACATAATGTATCTGATCTAAGTCACCTTAGTATTAGTAACTATAAGCAACATACAGAGATAACATGTGTATACCAATACACTCTGTAAAAACATCTTGTACAGATATATAGATACTTAGGGTGACATGTATGAATGGGGCTGCACCAGAAGTCTGGCGTCTTTTCAGCCCAACATCTAGCACAGCCCCGTTCGCAATAGTTTTAAACCTGCCACACGCCAATATTAGATACATTACAGAGGGCTTGTAGCACTTTGTAATGCACCTGAAATCAGGGGGTGTGTGGGAGGTGGGGTGCACTACAACCATATGAAGCTACAGATTTATAGCTTCAGTACAGCAATTCTAGGCGCATTACAGCTGGAACAGGTATCCCACTTTCAAAGTGGTTTACCTGAGCCAGAATTGACGTTTCTGCACTAGAATGCACCTGACCCGCAGTAGAGCAGTTTCATAAATCAGGCGCATTCTACACTATTATAATGCGCACAAAAATTGGTGTCTAAAGGCCAAAAATCATACATGTCGCCCTTTGTGATTATGAATAATAAAACTAGTAACATGCAATAACGTATTTGCAGCAATGTAAATCTATTGATCAGATCTAAAATAGGGTCGGTATGGAAATAAGGTACTGGTTCTGCAGGGCAGTACAAGAATTGCCATTTGTCATCAGTTCCTGTTCCTAATTTAATTGAATACTCTAGGGCCAACTTTATATCAATGCAAATACCCTGTTAGTATGCTTTGAAATGTGGGATGAAACAAGAAAACCCACATAAACACAGCAAGAGTATACAATATCAATGCAGATATTTAGGGGAATAACTAGAGAAGCATGGGCCCCATAGCAAACTTTTTGATGGGGCCCCTCTCCCTCCTCCCCCGCCTCCCTGGCCACGAACATTTACCGGGACATGCAGTTACTAGATAACACAAGGGGCAAATACCTCACTATACATATCACCATCATACTGCTACCATAAAAATCCCACTATACCAAGACCAACATTACCAATAACGCTACTACATAAGGACCTGTGTATACCGCTAGAACATGACCACAAATTACCACCACATAGTGACTGATACTCCTATACTATTACTGATCAGTATACAAAGACCAATATTACTGCTGTAAGTGTATGTAGGGAGAGTTATCCCAGTTAGACGGTTCACACGGCTTATTCAAGCTGTAAATGCGGATCCCGCCAGCAAAACGGCTTGAATAAGGGGCAGGGGCGCGGCGGGGGAGCTGCCCGCCGGCCCCATAGACAATGCATTATTTATGGCGTGTACGCGCCGTAAATAATGTGCATGTCACTTTCCTCCCCGGGCGGTTTCCAAAACGGGGGAGGAGCGAGGGAACCCAAAATTTTTGGGAAATTGGGCCGTATAAAGGAAATACGCCGTGTGAAGAGGTTTTTATTCTGTAGGATGTTAGGTTGCCTGGGGACCAACAGAAAGACCATGGACTGGTTTCATTGGAAAAATTTCATATTTGCCAACCCCCCCGTTTTTGGGGGTCACCCCGCTAATGGGGGGGGGGCCCCGCCCCCCGCTTTAGTTGTCACCCCCCGCAGCTGGAGAGTCCCGAGGTTTTTTGGGTAGGAGGATAGGTTGCATTTTCTGCGTCCCTGAAGCCCCATCTGGGCCCGCGGCCCGGCTTTGTTCGTAGTTTAGGAAGCCCAGGAATATGGGAAGGGGGGGGGGCTTGAGGGGCCGAGGTTTCCCCCCCTCTTTCGCTGAGAAAAGGGAAACCCAGCAGCAAAAAGGTGGTGTGTGAGGGGAGGGGTTGCATGTTCGGGTGTGAGGGGAGGGTGGCATGTTTCAGTGTGTGTGAGGGGGGAGTGTGCATGTTCGGGTGTGAGGGGGGTGTGATGTTCAGTGTGTGTGAGGGGAGGAGTGTGATGCTTCGTGTGTGTAGGGGAGGAGTTTTTGGCTTCGTGTGTGTGAGGGGAGGGTGTGATGTTCGTGTGTGTGGGGGGGGGTGTGCATCTTCAGTGTTTTTGGAGGAGGGAGTGTGCATGTTCAGTGTGTGTGGGGGAGGAGGGGCATGCTTCAGTTGTGGGGGAGGAGTGTGCAGTTTCAGTGTGTGGGGGGGAGGGGGGTGTGATGCTTCAGTGTTGTGGGGGGGAGTGTGGTGCTTCAGTGTGTGTGCGGGGGGAGTGTGATGCTTCAGTGTGTGTGAGGGGGGGTTGTGCATGTTCGTGTGTGTGCAGGGGAGGAGTGTGCATGTTCAGTGTGTGGAAAGGGGAGGGTGTGATGTTCAGTGTGTGTGAGGGGGGGAGTGTGCAGCTTTCAGTGTGTGTGGGGGGGAGGGTGGGTGTTCAGTGTGTGTCAGGGGGGGTGGCATGTTCGTGTGTGTGAGGAGGGAGTGTGATGTTTGGGTGTGTGAGGGGAGTAGTGTGATGCTTCAGGGTGTAGGGGAGGAGTGTGCATGCTTCGGGTTTTGTGTGGGGGGGAGGAGTGTGCTGTTAGTGTGTGTGAGGGGGAGTGGCATGCTTCAGTGTGTGGGGGGAGTGTGCATGTTCAGTGTGTGTGAGGGGAGGATTTTTGGGCAAGCTTCAGTGTGTGTAAAGGAGGGAGTGTGCAGTTCAGTGTGTGTGAGGAAAAGGTTTTGTGCAGCTTCGTGTGGTGGGAGGGGGTGGGTTTTGCTTCAGTGGTTGAGGAGAGGAGTGTGCTGCTTCAGTGTTTTGGGGGGAAAAGAGTGTGGTGCTTCAGTGTGGTGAGGGGGGTGTGCATGTTCGTGTGTGTGAGGAAGGAGTGTGCATGTTTCGTGTGTGTGGGAGAGGGTTGTATGTTCGTGTGTGTGGGGGGGAGGAGTTGCGTGTTTTAAAGTTGTGTGAGGAGGGGAAAGTGTGGTGCTTCAGTGTTTTGTGAGGAGGGGTGTGCTGCTTTTTGTGGGAGGGGAGGATGTGATGCTTCAGTGTGTGTGAGGGGGGGAGGTGATGTTTCAGTGGTGTAGGGGAGGAGTGTGCGTGTTTTCAGTGTGTGTGAGAGGAGGGTGGGGTGCTTCGTGTGTGTGAGGGGAGGGTGTGATGTTCAGTATGTGTGGGGGGAGGAGTGTGATGCTTGTGTGTGTAGGGGGGGTGTGATGCTTCGTGTTTTTGGAGGGGGGGGAGTGTGTGCTTCAGTGTGTGTGAGGGGGGAGTGTGCGTGCTTCAGTGTGTGTGGGGGGAGGGAGTGCGTGCTTCGTGTGGTGAGGGGGGTGTGCAGCTTCAGTGTGTGTGGGGGGAGGGTGTGCATGCTTCGTGTGTGGAGGGGAGGAGTGTGATGCTTCAGTGTGTGTGAGGGAGGAGTGTGAGGCTTCAGGGTGTAAGGGGGAGTGTGCGTGCTTCTTTTGTTTGTGGGGGGGAGTGGCATTTTCGTGTGTGTGAGGGGGAGTGGGGTTTGCTTCGTGTTGTGGGGGAGGAGGTGCGTGCTTCAGTGTTTGTGAGGGAGGAGTGTGCTGCTTCAGTGTGTGTGAGGGGAGGAGTGTGCAGTTCATGGTGTTAGGGGGGGACTGTGCGTGCTTGGGTTGTGTGGGGGAGGAGTGTGCATGCTTCAGTGGGTGGGGAGGGGAGGAGTGGCATGTTCAGTGTGTTGAGGGGAGGAGTGTGCTGCCCCCAGTGTGGTGAGGGGGGGAAAGTGTGCTGCTTCAGTGTGTGTGAGGGGAGGAGTGTGTGCTTCAGGGTGTGAGGGGGGAGTGTGATGCTTATGTGTGTGAGGGAGGAGTGTGCGGCTTCAGTGTGTGTGAGGGGGGGGAGTGTGCGTGTTCAGTGGTGTGAGGGGGGGAGTGTGGTGTTTTAAGTGTTTTGAGGGGGGTGTGCGTGCCAGTGGTTGTGAGGGGGAGTGTGCGTGCTTCGTGTGTGTAAGGGGGAGGAGTGGGGGTGCTTCAGTGTTTTTGGGGGAGGGTGTGGTGTTTTCAGTGGTGTGAGGGGAGGAGTGTGGTCGCTTCAGTGTGTGTGAGGGGGGTGTGGGTGCTTCATTTTGGGTGTAAGGGGGAGGAGGTGCGTGCTTCAGTGTTTGTGGGGGGAGGAGGTGCGTGCTTCGTGTGTGTGGGGGGGAGGGTGTGCATGTTGTGTGTGTGGGGGGGAGGAGTGTGCGTGCTTCAGTTCGTGTGGGGAGGAGTGTGGTGTTCAGTGTGTGTGAGGGGAGGAGTGTGCGTGCTTCAGTGTGGTGAGGGGGGAGTGTGCATGCTTCAGTGTGGTGAGGGGGGGTGTGAAGCTTCAGTGTGTGTGAGGGGAGGGGTGCGTGCTTCAGTGGTGTGAGGGGAGGATGTGCGTGCTTCGTGTGTGTGAGGGGGGAGTGTGCGGGTTCGTGTGTGTGAGGGGGAGTGTGGTGCTTCAGTGTGTGTGGGAGGGAGTGTGCGTGCTCGGGTGTGTGGGAGAGGAGTGGGTGCTTCAGTGTGTGTGGGAGAGGAGTGTGCGGGCTTCGGTGTGTGAGGGAGGGGTGGTGTTCAGTGGGGTTGGGAGGGAGTGTGCGTGTTCAGTGTGTGTGAGGGAGGAGGTGGTGCTTCGTGTGGGAGGAGGGAGTGTGCAGTTCAGTGGTGTGAGGAGAGAGTGTGTGTGCTTCGTGTGTGTGAGGAGAGGGTGGCGTGCTTCAGGTGTGTGAGGAGAGGATTGTGCGTGCTTCAGTGTGTGTGAGGAGAGGGATGTGGTGTTTCGTGTGGTGAGGGGGGGTTGTGGTGCTTCAGGTGTGTGAGGAGGGGAGTGTGCATGCTTGTGGTTTTGGGGGGGTGTAGTTCGTTGTGTGAGGGGAGGGTGTGCATGCTTATGTGTGGAGGGGGGAGTGTGCCTGTCAGTTTTGGGAGGGGAGAGTGTGCTGTTAGTGTGTGTGGGGGGAGGAGTGGCATGCTTCAGTGTGTGTGAGGGGGAGTGTGTTTGCTTCAGTGTGTGTGGGGAGGGTGTGATCTTCAGTTTGTGAGGGGGGGAATGTGCATGTTCGTGTGTGTGAGGGAAGGAGTGTGATGTTCAGGTGTGTGAGGGGAGGAGTGTGATGCTTCGTGTGGTGGGGGAGGAGTGTGCATGATTCTGTGTGTGAGGGAGGGTGGATGCTTTCGGTGTGTGAGGGGAGGATGTGCAGTTCAGTGTGGTGAGGGGAGGAGTGGAATGCTTCAGTGTGTGTGGGGGGAGTGTGCTGCTTCGTGTGTGGGGGGGGAGTGGAAAGTTTAGTGTGGTGAGGGGAGGAGTGTGCTCTTGTGTGTGTGAGGGGGGAGTGTGCATGCTTAGTGTGGTGAGGGGGAGTGTGCTCTTCTGTGGGGTAGGGGAGGAGTGTGCATGCTTCAGTGTGTGTGAGGTAGGAGTGTGTTGTTCGTGTGTGTGAGGGGAGGGTGGCTGTTCAGGTGGTGGGGGAGGGTTCATGCTTCAGGTGTTTTTTAGGGGGGCTGTGATGTTCAGTGTGTGCAGGAGGGGAGTGTGATGTTCGTGTGTGTGGGGGGAGGAGGTGTGTTCAGTGGTGTGAGGGGAGGATGTGAGTTCGTGTGTGTGGGGGGAGGGTGTGTGTGTGTGGGGAGGGGAGGGTGTGCAAGTTCAGTTGTGTGGGGGGAGTGTGCATGTTCGCGTGTGTGAGGGGAGGATGTGCCTCTTCAGTGTGTGTGAGGGGGGATGTGCAGCTTAGTGTGTGTGGGGGGAGTGTGGGTTTCATGTGTGTAAAAGGAGGAGTGGGTGCTTCAGTGTTTGTGAGGGGAAGTGTGCATGCTTCATGTGTGTTAGGGAGGGGGTGTGCTGTTCAGGGTGTGTGGGGGGAGGATTTGCATGCTTCGTGTGGTGAGGGGGGAGTGTGCCTGTCAGTGTGGTGAGGGGGGATGTGCATGCTTAGTGTGTGTGGGGGAGGGGGGTTTGCTGCTTCAGTGTGTGTAGGGGAGGGGTTTATGTTCAGTGTGTGTGAGGGGGAGTGTGCATGCTTCAGTGTGTGGAGGGGGGGGTTGCAGTTCGTTGTGTGGGGGAGGATGTGCTGTTTCAGTGTTGGGGAGGGGGGGTGTGCATGCTTCGTGTGGTGCAGGGGAGGAGGTGCTGTTCAGTGTGGGAGGGGAGGAGGTCAGCTTCATGTGTGTGGGGGAGGAGTGTGCATGCTTCGTGTGTGTGAGGAGAGGAGTGTGGTGCTTCAGTTGTGTGGGGGAGGAGTGTGATGCTTCAGTTGTGTGAGGGGGGGAGTGTGCTGCTTCGTGTGTGTGAGGGGAGGAGTGTGCAGTTCAGTGTGTGGAGGGGGGGGGATTTGTGAGCTTCGTGTGTGTGAGGGGGGACTGTGCATGCTTAGTGTGTGTGCAGGGGGGGGAGTGTGCTGTTCAGTGTGTTGAGGGGAGGATGTGAGTTCGGGGTGTGGTGCGGGGGGTGTGCATGCTTAGTGTGTGTGAGGGGAGGACTGTGGCAGTGTGCATGCTTCGTGTGTGTGCGGGGAGGAGTGTGGCTTCATTGTGTGTGAGGGGAGGAGTGTGCATGCTTCTGTGTGTGCAGGGGAGGTGGGGGCAGGTGTGCTTGTTTCAGTGTGGTGAGGGGGAGTGTGTGTTCGTGTGTGAGGGGGGAGGGGCATGCTCGGTTGTAAGGGGAGGGGTGTTCATGCTTCAGTGTGTGTGGGGGGAGGAGTGTGCATGGGTCAGTGTGTGTGAGGGGGGAGTGTCTGTTTTCAGTGTGTTTTGGAGGGAGGAGTGTGCATGCTTGAGTGTGTGTGCAGGGGAGGAGTGTGCATGCTAGGTGTGTGGGGGGAGGAGTGTGATGTTAGTTTTGGTGAGGGGAGGAGTGTGCTTCTTCGTGTGTGTGAGGGGAGGGTGTGTGCCCCCAGTGTGTGTGAGGGGAGGGTGTGAAATGTTCAGGTGTGTGGGGGGAGGAGTGGGGAAAGCTTCTTTGTTGTGAGGGGGGATGTGCATGTTTCAGTGTTGGCAGGGGAGGAGTGTGGTGCTTCAGTGTGTGGAGGGGAGGACGTGCATGTTTTCGTGTGTGTGGGGAGGACTGTGGCAAGTGTGCATGCTTCGTGTGTGTGAGGGGGGGATGTGAGGTTTCAGTGTGGTGCGGGGAGGATGTGGCGAGTGTGAGCTTCGTGTGTGTGGGGAGGAGTGTGTGTTCAGTGTGTGGAGGGGGGAGTGTGCAGTTCAGTGTGTGTGAGGGGGGGGGTTTTCATGTTAGTGGTGGGGGGGGGAGTGTCTGTTCAGGTGTGTGAGGGGAGGGTGTGCATGTTCAGTGTGTTTTGGGGGAGGTGTGTCATGCTTCCGTGTGTGTGGGGGAGGAGTGTGCGGGCTTCCAGTGTGTGTGGGGGGAGGAGTGTGCAGCTTGTGTGTGTGTGGGGAGGGTGTGATTTTCAGTGTGTGTGGGGGGAGAGGTGCATGCTTCAGTGTGTGTGGGGGGAGGGTGTGCATGCTTCGTGTGTGTGGGGGAGGGTGTGCATGCTTCAGTGTGTGTGAGGGGAGGCCCTGTGCTGTTCGTGTGTGTGCAGGGGGGGATGTGGGGTGTGCTGTTCGGTGTGTGAGGGGGGACTGTGTGTTAGTGTGTGTGCGGGGAGGACTGTGGCGGTGTGATGTTCGTGTGTGTCATCATGCCCCCCCTCCTGTGGGGTGGACTCCCCGCAAATGGGGGTATATCCGGCCCCCCCGGAGGGGTCGGGAAAATCCCACAGAAATAAAAGCGTCGGGGCCTTTTGAGCAGGGAGTCTGTACAAAATTAAGCAAAAGTCAGTCGTCCATAGGTTATGTTTAACGCTTTTCCCTTTTGATTCACACCCCCCATTCCTCAAGCCCCCCATGTTTCACTCGCCCGCTTTGGGGGGGCCTGAAAGGGGGGTTACTTAGAAGAGGCCCCTTTAGTGGGTGTGCTATTTCTGGCTGCGCTAAGGGTTTTTTCAGACAAATTTTCACCCCGTGTTAAAAAGCGTTTTTTTTTGACCCGTCTTGGGGGCGAGCGGACCCAAAAAGGTCTAAAAAAATTATCGTGAGTTTTATCATGTGGGCTATGGGGAAGACGCAGCGGCGTTAACATGAGAGACGCCGCTGGTTTTTCAAAAAGGCCGCTCGGGCCCTTTTGCATAGAAATGACTGAATTCTTTGCAAGAGGGAAAACCGAGGGGTTTTTTAAAACACGCAGCGACGACCCCTCATGTAAAACGCCGCTGCGTCTTCCTCATAGGTGAGGGTAATTGCTCTGGGCAATGGCAAGTCACCACATACCCCCCTCTGCCAGCAATACCATGGGAAACTGGGGGTGTGGGTGGTCGTTTCTGTTCTGTTTGTCAGTTTTTCTTATTTAGGCTTTGAAACTGTAACTTTTTCCCAGTGAGCTTTGCCCCTCCATTACCTGAGGCTCTCCCCCTCACGAAAAAAAACCAACAACCCCCACAACACAGAGGGGAAAAACACATAAAAGTAGTGAGCCCCCTAGAGGCCTAGACAGTTATAAATTGTACATTCCTTCTTTTTAACACAAGACTAGTTAATAAAATTAAAACATACAATTATGCAAGAACCCGATGGCAATATTTGTGAATTAGATATAGTCATTGAGATGGGCTGGCTTTCTTTTATTCTGCCAGCAGGTAAATACGATTTTTTCCCCGCCCACCTCGGGTTTGCTCCCCGACCCTGGCATATGGTTCTGGAATTTCCGTCTTTGGCCAGAATCATTCCCCTGAGCTGCATGGCAGGTCCGTTTTGTCTCATTTTTGCACTAGCAGTCTCTAGTTTTGTTTTGCGTAATCCCCCCGGGGCCCCCTTCCTCTCTTTCTTTTTTTTTTCTAAAAGTCTTCGATTTCCCTCAATCTTTTCCCTTTCGTGACAAATTTTATAGGGCGAGGTCCAAGTTTCTGGACAACTTTGGGCCTTTTGCCAAAATTTTTTATATTGTCTATCGGCTGCAGCCGTACATTTTCATGTTCTGAAGTTTGGTGTCCTTTTTGACTATTGAAAAGAAAGCTGCCCTTTTTTGATTTTTTTCAGTTGGTTTCTAAAAATTCCCCCCCAGTCTTGGTTTTGCGTTGACTGGCCGTTGGTAAGAGTGTCCCTTTTCCGTCTGCTCATGGTCTCTGTGAGGACTTGTTTAGGCCTTGTGTGGGGGGGTTTCTGTGATCTGTATGGCAGGTAGACACTGTCCCTGCTGTTTGCTTTCCACATTTGTCTTTTTGGTTTTTTATGCTGACTTGCTTTGCCCTTACTTTTGTGGATAGCTGGAAAACGTTGATGCTCAAGTCCCATTTTTGCTGAAATTTTTTAAAACTCTTCAGAAAAAAAACTGGGCCCCATTATTGAGAATACAATGCCCGGGAATCCCAATATCTGGAAAAGTGGGTTTAAATTTTTTTTAAATTTCTGTTTTGTCCTTGTGCCCTTTAAATATTTCCATTTCCCCAGAATTTGGGAAAAAATAGTCCCAGTAATCAGGTTTTTTTGTCTTTTCCAAGTGAACAAGTCTTTTCCTTTTTTGCCATGGCCTGTTTGGAATTGGTGTGGTTGCGGGGGGGTTTCTTTTGGTTGTTATAAATTGCTGATGAACATTTTTCACATTGTGCTATAAAAACCCCTTTATGTGGTCGTTTTTTTTGGGCCCAAATAAAAAAATTCTCGGGCGCGGCGTAGCACCCCTTCTACCCCCCTTTACTTTGCCAATTTCCCCGTTTTTGGCGGGGGGGTCCCGTTTTTTGGGGTCCCCCCCCGCCCCCCGGGGGAGTTGGCATTTCCTTTCCCGGGCCGCCGGCAGGCGGCGGGGGTCCTTTAAATTACCGGGCGAAGAGTAGCGCTGGTGCGTTTCTCTTGCGCCGCGGGACCGCTCCTCGGCGGGTGAACCCGGCCGCAGCGGCCCTCCCCCGCCCGCGGTTTTAATTTGTGGCGGGGAGGAGGCAGGGGGATCGCTCCCCCCCCCTTTCCTCCCCTGTATGTACGGCTTTCTGTGCGCCCCCGGTGCTTTCAGGTCAGCGGGGGGGGGAAAGTGACGCGGGTTGCAGGGGAGTGGCGGGGCCCTGTCTCACTTCCCCGGGCCGCAAAAGAGATGGGGCGGAGTTTGGCCGCGTGCAGGACCCTTGGAAAGGGTGAGTGGATTTTATTATTTTATTTTTTTTAGCTTTAGGGGGTTTCTACCTGGAACAAGGGGGGGCTTTCACCTGGAACCCGAGGGGGATCCCTGGCAACAGGGGGGGCATTTTCCCTTTGGAAACAGAGGGGGCATTTCCCTGGCAACAGAGGGGACATTACCTGGGGGCAAGGGGGGGACTACCTGGCAACAGAGGGGCACTACGGGGAAACAGGGGGGCATCCCCTTTGGAAAGGGGGGAAAATTTCTACCGGGCAACAAGGGGGGGCATACCTGGCAACAATGGGGGCACTACCTGGCAAAAAAGGGGGAAACTATTTGGGCAAAGGGGGGGGCCTCCCGGGCCCAACATGGGGGCACTACCTGGAAAACAGTTTGGGGGAAATTTCCGGGCTAAAAAAAGGGGGGCTACCTGGCTAAAAATTGGGGGCCCCTTTACCTGGCTAAAAATGGGGGCACCTACCTGGTAAAAAAAGGGGGGGCATCTACCTGGCTAAAATTTGGTTTCTCCCTGGCTACAGGGGGGGCACCCTATTTTGGGTACGGGGGGGCTTCTCCCCGGCCGGGAAAGGGGCACTCCCGGGTTATGGGGGGCTAATCCGGGCCTATAAGGGCATCAAACCTGGCTTTTTTCCCAAAAAGCCGTTAGCATTTTAGGTGGAGTGGGGGTGGTTTTTTAAAGGGGGCGGGGCCCTTCCCGAAAAGGGATGGGCGTGCCCATCCCAAATTTTTGCCGCGGCGCACTACCGCGCCCCCCATAGAGTCTCCTGTTTTTTCTTTTTCAAAAGTTAAAAAACATGTTCTTTTCCCCAGGTGACTAGAGTGCAATTTCCCCATGATGACTCTTTGAGAGATTCTGGTATGCGGCTCTTTCCCCTTTAAAGATGACCCCCATGTGCACTGTTAAATTCTTTCTTTATGGGAAAAAAGGAGAGTTTTTTCAATGGAGCATGTTTTTTGGGATTTTGGCCACCCCTTCAAGGGGGACTTTTTTTTTGGAAATTGGGTGCTTTATCCCCCTTGTACGATCTGTTTTTTTTTAAAGTTTGGCCCTTTGGCCAATAGGAAATTCAACATTTTGGATGCTTTTAAATGCCCTTTTTCATCTTCACTGTCAGGGGAATTTGGGTAAGCTCTGCTCGGGAGT